>CM035435.1:82447403-82519903 GCA_020310875.1 Ceratopteris richardii
TAAATTTTTCTAGTTTTCATCACCTCTAGAAATTTGAAATGATGTCCTCTTTGTCCAAACTTCAGGCACCATCTAAGCATGTATGTGAAGGTTCAGTTAGAGTTGCACATAAAGTGGAGCTTGTTCATAGTGATGCTTGCAGTCCTATGCAAACACCTTCATTGGGAAATTAGCTATATTGTGTGACTTTCATTGATGAATTTTCTAGGCATGCATGGGTTTATCATTGAAAGTAAATTCTGAAGTGTTTATGTGCTCTTTCTTGTGTAGTTTGCATGCTTCCTTAGACCTCGAGCTCCAACAATTGGTATCAAAACAAGTCACCGCTTCATCTAGGGCATCGTCGACACCCCTCCAGTCATAGTCTCATAATCGATCAAAATTTGTTGAGCATACTCATGGTGATTAGGAGACCAAAACTGCTTCACGATGTCGTTATGAAATTGCAATCTGAGCTTGTTTCAGCCTCTGGACACATTATCATAGTGCTTGTGTAGGCAGTTTCATCTTTTTGTGTGAAATATAGATACAGGTCTTTGTTTGCTGGTATAAGCATCTCGAGATTTGCTACAGGTTTAGTAGAACTCGACAGGGTAGTTATATTCACCTTTTTCAGATATAGTCATTTTTTTGCATCAGGGTATTTTAGTCAATGGCCATGGCTGAAAGTAGTGATGTATTTCGTAAGTTGGTTGTTGAGGATAAGTTGGACAGTACCGACTACCCATTGTGGGCTTATATGATGCATCATGTATTTGTTGCAAAAGGACTCTGGAATATTGTGTAGAGTGTTGAAAAACGTCCTATTTCACCTACAAACACAATTACTGAAGGTGATGCAGATGGTGTTCAAGATGGTGATACTATTCATGTTCCTATTCGTGTTATGGTTTGTACTGCACTTACTGTAGAGAAAATTCATTTGGATGGCAGAGATGCTCACGCACATGCATTGATAACCTTGTCTTTCAAACGTGCCATTATTCCTCACATTCGCTCTTGTAAAACAGCTAAGGATGCTTGGGATACACAAAACACTTTATACCAGGCAAGGAATGAGGCTTGTGTTGCTTACCTTCGAAAATAGTTGGAGAGTGAGCACATGAATGAAGGAGATTCCATGGATAGTTTTCTGACAAAGATCAAAGATTTGAAGGAACAGTTGATTTCTACTGATGAAGTCTTACTTGACAGTTCACTTGTGCATACTATTCTGAATGGTCTTCTCGATTCATATCAAAGTTTTGCTTCTACTCTTCTTTTAATGATGAAAGCCAATCCAAATGCCTTAACATTTGAGAAGTTAGTCTGTGTTCTATTGTAAGAAGATCAATCTAGGCAGAACAAGTCCATTATGCGTGTTGTAGATCAAGCTTTCCTGGCTAGTCAGAAGGGTAAAGGTAAATGGAGCTCTTCTACTAGTACGCAAAAATCCGCTAATTTTGCACAATCAAAGAAGGAAGAAAGAGATGAGAAGAAAATACGAAAGCAAAAATTGTTTTGCAAATACTGTAAAGGAAATAGTCATGTCATCAAGATTTGTCCAAAACTAGCTGCTAAAGAGGAAAGGAAGGAAGAGACTGGAATGGTTATTGCAAAGGCCTCTACACTCAAAACAGAGTTTTTTCATCTTGTGCAGAATGAAGATTGGGCATTTACTACTGTTTGCAGTTTTGACCCATCTTCACATGAATAGTGTATGTCTATAGTAGACTCAGATGTTTGGTATTTTGATACTGGGGCAACCAAACATATTACCTCACAGTGTAGTTTCTTCACTCCACTTGAACCTATCATTACAGGGAATACTCTCATATGTGCCAACAAATCCTCTTATCTGTTGGTGCAAGGCAATCAACAATTGAAGTTTATAATGAAGTTTTGAAGTCAAGGATTGAAGAAAAGATCACGATATGAAGCATGAAGAAAGTACATGTTCAGAGAATGAAGATATGTATACATATGTACATTAATTTAGAGTTAGTTCACTTATACTTTTGTATGGTGATGAACTTGTACATATTTGCCTATATATATAAGGAACAGTGTCGGGGTAAAAGAGAGAGAGCATGTGAATAGAGAAATTAGAAGTTTTATGAGCCATTAGACACCTTAGAAGTGAGTAAGATCTCTCTCATCAATCAGATGTAAAAGTTTTTCCAAAAATGAAGAAAAGTTGCACCCGATATTTCTGAGACCTCTTTCTGTGTTGAGTCTTTTGTGAAATGCTTTTGTAAAAGTCTAAGTCTATAGTTGATTGACTTCTATACAAATTTTCAGCTTCTAATTGTGATCAGGCTGAGAGAATTGAGTGTAGGAACACTTACATGTGTAAATGTAAAGAAGAGAAGTTGTAGGAGGCACAAAATTCCATGCTAATGTTTTGGCGAGTTCTCCTTCCACAGTGTAAAGTTTTGAGCAAGCAAGCACTCATTCTTTAATTTCGAAGGTAAGCTACCTATGGCTAAAAGCATTTGATTAAACGGGTTTTGATAAGTTAATGGGTGAGTTATGTGCACCAGACTATCTGTGTAGTCACCTTCTTCATAGTTTGTTCAAGATTTTGCAAATTGAGTATTGATCCTCCAAATTGGTGAAGATTTTAGGTTACTCTTGATATAGAGGTGCTCTAACTTCAAGAGTAGCTTGTTCTTTTGGAGATTAACACTCTCCATCAGTGGTATCAGAGCAAGAAGCATCAAAACTGAAGAAAGGAGGACCTCGATTGCTGTAGTTATAAAGAATTCAACATTTGAAGATACAAAAGGTGAAAGCTTGAAAGAAAAGCTTGAGAAGGAGGTCAGAAGATATTAAGGAAGACAAAAGGAACTTCATTCGAAGCAAAGGTGCACTTATTTCTTATAAAGGTTGAAGAATTTAATACACAGGTGAAGAAAGGATGGGAGATTCTCTTCAGATAGAGAAATTGGATAGAGAAAATTATCCAGCATGGTCAATGAGGATGGAAGCTCATCTTATGAGCAAAGACTTGATAGGTTATATCATAGGTGAAGAAGAAAAGCCTTAGTTCAGAGATCCTAGTGTTCCAAGTAGGGATGAATTGTCAGATTTGAAGACTATGATGAAGAGAGATGCTCAAGCTAGGAGCATTATCTATATGGGAGTTAACGACTACTTGCTACCTCACATTAGAGGTCTTGAAAGTGCAAGTGATATATGGAATGCTTTGGAGGAGCATTTCCAAAACACCACAAAGTCAAGGAAGGCATCCTTGTGGGAAGAGTTTACCACATTCAAGAAGAAGGCCTCTCAATCCATCTCAGATTATGTAACAAGGATGAAGGACATTGTAGATGCATTAGGAGCAGTTGATGAAGATATTGAGGAGGATAAATTGGTAAGTCAAATCCTCACCGGTTTGAGAGGTGATGACAAATGGAAGCCATTCATTTTGTCTACTGAATTATCACTAGATCATTTTACTCCTGATTTAAATAAGTTGATAGGACACACGCTAACCTTTGAGCATGATGTCAAAGGTGAAAGTGATAAAAGTGCAGGTCAAGCAATGTATTCAAAGGATAAGAAGAAGAATACTAAAGGGAAGCAACAAGCAAATGAAGATGAAGGTACAACTAGCCAAGCTAACTTCCTAAGAGGAAGAGGAGGTGGCAAAGGTAGAGGAAGAGGCAGAAGTAATAAAGATGGAGTCAAAGCTTGCTGGATTTGTGGTGAGACAAATCACTTAGCTCATGATTGTTGGCATAATACTCAGAATAATGGTGGATATAATCAGAACTTTAATTCAAGAGGAAGAGGTGGCAGAAATCAAAGAGGTAATTTCAAAGGTAGAGGTAGGCTACTTTGGAAGAAATGCAGGTAGAGGATTCCAAAGTCAACAATACAACAATACCTACTATAATTATGCTTCAGATCAGAAGGAGGATTCAACATTGATTATGAATGCAACTTGTCAAAAGCAAAGTGAAGACCAAAGAGTCTTCTACATTGACTCAGGGTGTAGCAATCACCTAAGTGGCAACATAGCTTTGATGATTGATTTGGAGAATAAGGTAACTAATCATGTAGTTCAAACAGGTGACAATACAAAGCGCAATGTGAAGTCAATTGGATCAGTGAAGGCCAAGGATGGAAGTACTCGTATGAGTAAGGTTTTGTGTGTTCCTACAATTCCAAAGAATCTGATAAGTGTAGGACAAATTGTTGAAAAAGTTTATGAAGTTAGGTTCACTAATGAAGGAGTTTTTGTGGAAGATCCTAGCAATGGGTATTAAAAAATTGTTTCAGGAAAGAAAGAAGGAAGATCGTTCACATTGAAGATTCAAGGTAACATTGGTCATGCCTTGTTCACCTATGGGGGACATAAGATCTCTGAGTTAGATCTTTGGCACAAAACGCTTGGACATTTCAATGAAAGAGGTATTAAAGATATGGTTAACAATGGTTCAGAGCTTGGATTGCCTAACGTTGCAGGTCAACATATGACATACAGATGTGAGGCATGTCAATTAGGTAAGGCTCATAAGCAATCTTATTCCAAACATGGTTTTATGTATTCAGAGAAACTTGAATTGGTACACACAGATGTGTGGGGACCATCAAAGGATTTCAATATCAATGGTTCAAGGTATAATGTGATTTATGTTGATGATGCTACCAGATGGATCACTATCTATGTGATCAAAGATAAGTCAGAGGTATTCAATACATTCAAACATTATCATGTGTATGCAGAGAGAATTACAGGCCAAAATTTGAAGAGACTAAGGTCAGATGGAGGGGGAGAGTATTTCTCTAATGAGTTCATTGATTACTTGTGGAATGCAGGTATAAAAAGTTAAATTATTTTTAGGTACTCTCCTCAACAAAATGGTGTAGCAAAAAGGAGGAATAGAACTCTTGTTGAGTTTGCAAGATCCATGATGAATGATAAAAATTGCCCAAATTATTTGTGGGCTGAGGCTGTAAATACAGCCACATATTTGGTCAATAGATTACCATGTAAAGCTTTGCAGGGTATGACACCATATGAGGCATGGTGGGGTAAGAGACCTACTCTAGATCATTGCAAAGTATTTGGATGTTTGGCATATGCATATGTGCCATCTCAATTAAGGCACAAATTGGAACCTAAAGCTGAAAAGTATGTGTTCATTGGATATGATGATAAGCAGATGGGATATAGGTTGTGGAGTCCATCCACAAAACAATTCCTTGTATCAAAGGATGTTACATTTGATGAGCAAGGTACTTGGTATGCAGGTACAATCAATATTTATGCAGGTGATGAAGAAGTTGTGAATCAAAAGAAAGGAAAATCAAAAGTTCAGATATTTGATGAAGAGGAGAACAATGAAGTAGAGGTTGAAGTTGAAGAAGTGCCAAGGTTTGATCTAGAGTGTGATGAACCAGAAACCTCAAGGAGTGGAGAACTCAGAAGGTCATCAAGACACAAATGGCAACCTACAAGGTATAGTTATGATACTTCTTTTTTGGCTACCAAAGATTATGCTTATATGATAAAGGCAGATGAAGACCCTTCTACATATGAAGAGGCAAAAGGTAAAGAAAATTGGGAGAAAGCTATGGCGGAAGAGTATGATGCATTGATGGAAAATAAGACATGGGATTTGGTTCCGAAACCAAATAGTCAGAAGATCATTGGATGCAAATGAGTCTACAAGACAAAGAGGTTTGCATATGGAAGTGTGTCTAGATATAAAGTTAGACTTGTTGTGAAAGGTTTTGCTCAGACATATGGTATAGATTATGATGAGACCTATAGTCATGTGGCAAAGATGACAACTATCAGGACACTCATAGCTATTGCTGCATGTAAAGGTTGGAAATTATGTCAATTAGATGTGAAGAATGCTTTTCTAAATGGTTACATTTCAGATGATGTTTTCATGGAGCAACCACAAGGATTCAGAAATGAAAAGTATCCAGATCATGTATGTAAGCTCAAGAGAGCTTTGTATGGTTTGAAGCAGGCCCCAAGGGCATGGAATTATAGACTTGTGAAGTTCTTGAAAGAACTTGGTTTTCAAGTATCTAAAGCAGATAGTGGCTTGCTTGTCAAAGCAAGTGATGATGGGTTCATTTACATGTGCATATATGTTGATGATATAATTCTTACAGGTACATATGAGAAAGGCATTCAAAGCCTAAAGAAGCAAATGGAGAAAGAGTTCAAGATTAGTGACTTGGGAGACTTGTCATATTTCTTGGGCATAGAGATCTCATACACTCAACATGGAGTGTATGTAACTCAAGAAAGGTATTTGAAAAACTTGTTGGTCAAGTTTAAAATGGATGATTCCTGGGTAGCACCTACTCCAATGGAGGTGAATCACAAATTGAGCAGATATGGAGGAGAAGAGCTCAAGGACATGAAGTTATATCAAAGTTTGGTTGGTAGTCTGATCTATGCTACATTAACTAGGCCTGACTTGTCATATGCAGTTGGAGTATTATCTCAATTCATGCATTGTCCCAGAAAAGAACATTGGATTGCATGACAAAGAGTGTTGAGGTACATTAAGGGTACACTCAAAGAAGGTTTGTATTATGGTTTTACATCAGATACAAACATCAAGATATATAGTTTTATAGATTGGGCAGGTAATCCTTATGATAGGAGATCAACTTATGGATACTTGTGTTATGTGGGAGATAAGTTAATTTCATGGTGTTCAAAGAAGCAACACACAGTTGCTTTATCATCCACAGAGACTGAGTACAAAGGTATGGTTGAAGCTGCAAAGGAAGTGATATGGCTTAAGACTCTTATGAAAAGTTTTGACATCATTCAGAGTACACCCACTATTCATGGAGATAACATGAGTTCATTGTATTTAGCTGCTAATCCTGTTTTTCATGCCAGGACTAAACACATTGAGATTCAGTATCATTTTCTAAGAGAGAAGGTGATGGATAAAGAGATTGAAGTTATACATACTTCAACAAAAGATCAGATAGCTGATATGCTAACCAAAAGCTTGGATGGACCAAAGCTACAAAGATTCAAAGACATGGCAGGCATAAAGAAGATAGAGAAAACCTCAATTGATGATTGAGGGGGAGATGTTGGTGCAAGGCAATCAACAATTGAAGTTTTTAATGAATTTTTGAAGTCAAGGATTGAAGAAAAGATCAGGATATGAAGCATGAAGAAAGTACATGTTTAGAGAATGAAATATGTACATTAATTTTAGTTCACTTATACTTTTGTATGGTGATGAACTTGTACATATTTGCCTATATATATAAGGAAAAATATCGGAGAAAAAGAGAGAGAGCATGTGAATAGAGAAATTAGAAGTTGTATGAGCCATTAGACACCTTAGAAGTGAGTAAGATCTCTCTTATCAATCAGATGTAAAAGTTTTTCCAGAAATGAAGAAAAGTTGATCCCGATATTTCTAAGAGCTCTTTCTGTGTTGAGTCTTTTATAAAATGCTTTTGTACAAGTCTAAGTCTACAGTTGATTGAATTCTCTACAAATTTTCAGCTTCTAATTGTGATCAGGCTGAGAGAATTGAGTGTAGGAACATTCACATGTGTAAATGTAAAGAAGAGTTGCAGGAGGCGCAAAATTCGATGCTAATGTTTTGGTCAGTTCTCCTTCCACAGTGTAAAGTTTCGAGCAAGCAAGCACTCATTCTTTAATTTGGAAGGTAAGCTACCAACTAAAAGCATTTGATTAAACAGGTTCTAATTTGGGAGAACCAAGCTTTAGAAGTTGCAGGTGTCAAAGTCGACTGTAAATAACTACAGTTTTAGACATAGGTGACTTGTTAAGATCATTTCTCAAGATCTACTGAGTCTTTTGGAATGATTTAACTTGGAGGAGGTGCGCAAACTATAATCAACACCTTGTGCAAAGTTTTATCAAAAACTTTACACATTTGATAAGTCAATGAGTGAGTTATGTGCAACAGACTTTTTGTGTAGTCACCTTCTTCACAGTTTGTTCAAGATTTCGGAAATTGAGTATTGATCCTCCAAATTGGTGAAGATTTTAAGTTACTCTTGATATAGAGGTGCTCTAACTTCAAGAGTAGCTTGTTCTTTTGGAGATTAACACTCTCCATCATTATCCTGCTATTGAAGTTGGTAAGATCATTCTGAATACTATTGATGGTAGTTCTTTTATATTGTCACATGCTTTATTTGTGTCAGGGATCAAGAAGAATTTGTTATCAGTTTTCGCTTTAGCCAAGATTGTCTTAGTTGTGAAATTTCTTGATGATAGATGTACAATTAATGATCTCTCAAATGGTGATGTCATTATTGCTTCTGGCATTTTATGTCGTGGGTTGTATAAGCTCATAGACTATGAAAATTTTTTTGAATGATTTAGCATGTGCAGTACATGATTCTCAAGCTTTATCAGATGCAAAGCTTTGGCATGCACGCTTTAGTCATCTGAATTTTGTTAGTTTTCTATGCCTTTAGAAATCTGAAATGGTGTCCTCTCGACCCAAACTTGAGGCACCAGTTAAACATGTATATGAAGGCTGTATTTTGGGCAAAATGCAGCATTCCTCCTTCCCAAAAGATGGTTCAGTTTGAACTACTAAAAAATTGAAGCTTGTTCATAGTAATGCTTGTGGTCCTATTCAGACACCTTCTTTTAGGAACTATCTGTACGTCGTGACTTTCATTGATGATTTTTCGGGGCATGCATGGGTATATCCATTGAAAGAAAAGTCTGAAGTGTTTATGTGCTTCAAACGGTTTTCGGTTTTGGCTGAAAATCTGTTATCATGTAAAATGGCCACCCTCCATTCTGATCGGGGAGGGGGATATATGTCTTCTGACTTTAATGTGTTTCTGGCTGAACGTGGGATAAAACATCAATGTACAGTGTCATATACACCTCAAGAGAATGAATGGAAAACATGTCACTCATGGAGATGGCGAGGTATATGGTCAAGAGTTAGGCTTTACCACATACTTTCTGGCTTGAGGTTGTCATGTGTGTAGCATATGTACTTAATAGGTGTCCCACTAAAGCATTGCAGTCTATCACTCCATATGAGGCTTGGCATGGTCGCAAGCCATCTATTGCTTACTTGCATGTTTTTGGTTGTCTGGCATATGCATTAGTGCTTGAACAACAATGCAGGAAATTGGATGATAAAGCAGTGAAATGTCTTTTTTTTTGGTAGAGCTCTAAGAGCAAAGGCTATCATTTGTATCATCAACAGACTAAAGGTATTTTGTTTAGCCATGATGTTGTTTGTGTGGAACATGCTATTCAACCATTACTTTCATGTACTAAGGAGATATTAGTTAGCTCCAAAGACATGTATGACGTTGTGCTACCTCTTTTTACAAGTGGAGAGTCTAGTAGGAAACTTCTCAGTCTTTACAAGTTTCATGTGATGATGTGGATCATTTGGTTTCTAATGCAGATTTACATGATGCACTTGCTGATGAGAGAGTTGATATTGAGGAGGCAAAAACTATGCCAAAATCGTTGGTGCAAACTTTGTGTGATAGCAAACTAGATGCATCTCTGTCATATCATACTCATTCAAGCTCTCATAGTGCTTCTTTTGCATCAGATTGTTATGTGATGATTGCCTCTAGTCTCTATGATGAGAATGAGCCTATTTCGTTTGATGAAGCACAAAATTGTTAAAATTGGATGGCTACTATGCAATCGCTATCATGAAAAATGATACCTGGTCTTTATGCAACTTGCCTCCTGGCAAGAAGGCCATTGGGACTAAGTGGGTATACAAGATGAAGCGTAAGCATGATGGAATAGTTGACAAGTATAAGGCTAGGCTTGTTGCAAAGGGTTATGCACAGGAAAGAGGCATTGATTTTGATCAGACCTTTGCGCCTACAAGCCAAATGACTACTATTCATAGGAATTGTGCACTATCATCTCATCATGGTTCGAATGTACATTAGTTGGACATTGAAATTGCATTTCTGAATGGTGACTTGCATGAAGAAGTGTATGTTTTTCAACCCCATGGCTTTGTGCAGAAAGGGCATGAAAACCAAGTGTGCAGGTTGAAAAAGGTGTTATATGGTTTGAAACAAGCACCACATGCTTGGTATGAAAAAATACATGCCTACTTGATTGCACATGGTTTTGAGAACAGTCCAACTAAGAGCACCTTATATGTTAAGCATGATAATCATGTGCTTCTTATCATTGTTGTCTATGTTGATGACATACTGCTCATTGGTCCTATTGAGAATCATATTGCTGATTTTAAGGCTGATTTGCATGCCTTGTTTGAGATTTCAGATTTGGGGTACTTGCATCATTATTTGGGCATTCAATTTATGCAAGTTGATAGTGGAATAGCTCTCTGTCAAACGAAATATATTGACACATTATTGCAGTGTTTTGGCCTTGAAGACTGTAAACTTGTTGCCACTCCTTTTATGATTGATTCTCCATGATGTTGGAGATGTGTTTGATGTTGTTCTCTATCAGCAAGCTATTGGATGCTTGATTTACTTATGCATTACTCGACCAGATAATCAGTTTGCTATCTCATAGATGAGTAGGTTTATGCATTGCCCAGGTGTCAAGCATTGCCAGGCAGTTAAGCGCATCTTTCGCTACTTGAGTGTACCCGCCTACTTGGATTGTTTTATTCCAATGGAGGATCACTACAACCAGATTTACATGATTTGTTTTACTCTGACTGGGCTAGTTGCTATGACACTCGTGTGCCTAGTAGTGGTTTTTCCTTCATGCTTGGTAGCTTATGCATATCTTAGTTGAGCAAGAAGAAGCCTACTGTGGCCACTTCTAGTTGTAAGGCTGAGTATAGGGAAGCCTTCACAGCAACTATTGAGTGTGTGTGGCTCGGATGCCTTATGGCTGATTTGGATGTTGGTCAGTCTTCTGCCACCACCATCTTCACTAACAGTTAGAGCGTATTGGCAGATGTGAGGAACCATATGTTCCATGCTTGCACTAAGCAAATTGAGGTGCACTATCATTATGTGAGGGAGAGGTTCTCTACTGGAGAGATCAGTTTTGCATATGTGCCCACACAGGAGAACATTGCACACCTTTTCACAAAGGCTTTGCCTAGGGAGAAGTTTGAAGCTTTTCGCAATGCTTTGGGCTTACTTCCTTGTATGGATTGATTCTACATAGCTTGGCACTTCCTTATACATGAGTGCGAGCTCCTTGTTCATCACATCACTCCCAAGGGGGATTTATTGATATGTTTAGATAGTGATGTGTGTGAACACACTAGGATTGTCGAGGCACTTTTTTCCCTCTTTAGGATTTTTTTCCCCCAACTTGTATATATGCCTATAGCCCTAATGGGTTACTTATTTTTGTACATTCTAGTGGTAATTCATTCAGTATTGTGTGTTGTGCTCCAAGCTTCTTCTTCTTCCTTGTGCAGTTCACTGCTTTCGCAAACCTCAAACTCCAACATGAACCATATGTACTTAATAGTTATCCCATCAAAGTATTGTAGTCTATTACTCCATGTGAGGCTTGGCATGTTTGTAAGCCATATGCTTATCATCTACATGTTTTTGGTTGTTTCGAATATCCATAAGTAAATGAACATCAAAGCAAAAAATTTGATGATAAGGTTGTGAAATGTATTTCTCTTGGGTATAGTTATAAAAGAAAATATTTCCGTCTGTGTCATCCACGTACTAAATGCATTCTTGCTAGTTATGATGTTGTTTTTGTGGAAGATGCAATTCAATCCTTATTTTAATGCACCAAGGAAACATCATTAAAAGTGCATTTCTAAATTGTTATTTACATGAAAAAGTGTATCAGCCCTCTTGTTTTGTGGAAAAAGGGCATGAAAATGAAGTATGCACATTGAAAAGGGCATCATATGAATTGACGCAAGCACCACATGCTTGATATGAAAAGATACATGCCTACTTGCTATCACATAGAGCTGAGAGCAGTCCAAAAAAGAGCACCTTATATGTTAAGCATGGATGATGTACTTTTGATCATTATTATATATGTTGATAAAACACTGCTCATTTGTCCTAATGAGAAGCATATTGCTAAATTTTAGGATGATTTACATGTCTCTTTTGAAATGTCAACTTTAGGGCCTTTTCATCATTATTTGAGCGTTCAATTTATGCAAACTTGATGGGGAAAGCTTCGTATATCAATCAAAATACATTGATGTTGATATATTTTGATAGTCATGTGTGTGAAGATACTTAGGACCATCAGGGTACTTTTTTCCCTCCTTATGAGGTTTTTTTCCCCAGCTTGTATATATACCTATAATTGTAAAGCGTCACTTATGTTTGTACAATCACTTGCTAATACATTTTGTATTGTGTTGTGCTCTAAGCTTCTTTTTCTTCTTCCTTGTGTTGTTTCTGTGATTACATAGACCTCAGACTCAAACAATTGGTATCAAAGCATGTCACCACTTCATCTATGGAAGCATCGACACCCCCCGATCACAGTTTCAAAATTGCACGAAAATTGATGAACACACTCGAAGCAATTAGGAGTTCAAAACTGCTTCACTTTATGGTGTCAAAATTTTGATGTGTGCTTGTTTTTGCCTCATATGCATTATCATAATGATTGTGCAAGAAATTTCATCCTTTTCCAAACATATATACATGTTTCAATTTGTCATTACAAGCGCCTTGAAGTTTGCTATGAGTTTAGTAGAGCTCGATAGGATGTTTCTATTCAACTTTTTGAGATAAAGTCAATTTTTTGCATCAAGATATTTAGTCACTAGCCATGGATGAAAGCAATGATTTATTTTATATGTTGGTTATTGAGGTAAGTTGGATGGTATTAATTACACATTGTGGTCATATATGATGTGTCATGTATTGGTAACAAAAGGATTACAAAGTAGTATGCAAGATGTTGAAAAAATTCCTATTACACCTGCATATATAGTTATTGAAGGTGATGCAGATGGTGTTCAAGAGATGATATTCAATTTCCTTATCCTGCTATGGCTTCTCTTGCACCTACTTCAGAGTAATTTTTTTGGGATGGACGATATGCACACGTACATGCACTTATAGTCTTATCTGTCAAACATGCCATTATCCCTCATATTCGCTCCTACAAGACAACACATGCTTGTTATACTCTTACAACATTATGCAAAGCAAGAAATGAGGCTCGTGTTGTTTAGCACCAAGCACTATTCGAGAGTGAGCATATGAATGAGGGAGATTCTATGGATAAATGTTTGACAAAGATCAAAGATTTGAAGGAGTAATTGATTTCTGCTAATGAAATTTTGCTAGATAGTTCACTTGTGCAGATTATTCTTAACAGTCCTCTAGATTCATATCAGACTTTTGCTTCTACTCTTTGACTGATGATGATGATGAAAGGAAATCCAAATGCCTTAATATTTGAGGACTTAGTCTTTGTTTTCTTGAAGGAAGATAAGTCCAGGTAGAACATATCAATCATGCATGTTGCAGATCAAAATTTCTTAGCTAGTCAGAAGGGAAAAGGTAAATGGAGCTCATCTAAACATAAAATTTTTTAATGTTGCATAGTCAAAGAAGGAAGATAAAGATGACAAGAAAATAAAAAATCAGAAACAATTTTGCAAGTACTGTAAGGAAAATGATAATGTCAAATAGAGTTATCATAAACTGAATAAAAAAGAGGAAAAAAAGATAGAGGCAATGGTTGTTGCAAAGGCCTCTACACCATAAATAGAGTCTGCTAATCTTGTGCATAATTAAGAATGGCTACTTACTATTATTTGCAACTATGACCTATCTTCTCATGAGCACTTTTATACTCATATGTTTAGTACTTTGATAGTGGGGCAACCAAACATATTACCTTGTAGTGCTATTTCTTTAATTCACTTTAGCTTGCCTCTATAGGGAAAACTATCATATGTGCTAATAATGCCTTTTACCATGTAATGGAAGTTGGAAAAAATCATTCTAACTAGTGTCGATAATACTTCTTTCATATTTTTAGATGCCTTATATGTGCCTAGGATCAAGAAAAATCTCTTTTCAATTTTAGCATTAACCAAGATTGGTGTGGTTGTCAAATTTATTGATGACAGATGTACAATTCATGATCTATTGAATGGTGATATATTATTGCTTCTAGCATTTTATGTCATGGGATATATAATCTCATATAATATGCAAAAATCAGCACGTGTAGTTCATGATTCACAGACTATCTCATATGCAAAACTTTGGCATGCATGATTTGGTCATCTAAATTTTACTAGTTTGCTTTGCCGATAGAAATAAGAAATGGTATCCTCTCTACCAAGAATTGAGACACCTTCTAAGCATGACTATGAAGCCTATATTTTGGGAAAAATGCAATGTTCTTCCTTCCCAAAACATGGTTGAGTTACAACTCTTCATAAATTATCGCTTGTTCATAGTGATGTCCGTGATTTGATGCAAATACCTTCATTTGGGAACTACCTATACATTATGAATTTTATTAATGAATTTTCTAGGAACGCATTGGTTTATCCATTGAAAGAAAATTCCAAAGAGTTCGCATGCTTTAAACAGTTTCCTAGCCATGGTTGAAAATATGTCAGCATCTAAAATGGGCACCCTCCATTGAGATCGGGGGGAGGGATACATGTCTTATGATTGTAATGTGTTTTTGGTTGAGCATGGGATAAAACATTAGCATATAGTATCTAATACACCTCAACAAAATGGAGCTACTGAAAGAAAAGAATAGGTCTCTCATGGAAATCACAAGGTGTATGGTCAAAAGTCAAGCCTTACTACATAGCTTCTGGATCGAGATTGTTATGTGTGCAACGTATGTACTTAATAGGTGTCCCACCCAAGCACTGCAATTGATCAATATATGAACTTTAGCATGGATCCAAGCCATTTGTTTCCCATCTGCGTGTTTTTGTTTGTATAGCATATGCATTAGTTCCTTAAAATAACGCAAAAAATTGGACGATAAAGTAGTGAAATGTATTTTTACTAGATATCTTTTGTCTATCATCTATATCATCCATAGACTAAATGCATTCCGGTTAGCCATGATGGCTTTTTCATGGAAGATGCAATTCATCCCTCACTTTCATGTACCAAGGAGACATCTCTTAGCTCAAAGGATGTGTATGAAACTTTGTTGCCTCTTTTTATAGGTGGACATTCAAGTCCAAATCCATATGAGAGGCAATTTCTTAGCCTTTATAAGTTCCAAATGATGATGGATCTCATTCTATTTATAATGCAAATTTACATGATGCACTTATTGATGAGAGTCTTGACATAAAAGAGGCTAAAACTATTCCTAAATGGTTGGCACAAACTTTGCGAGATAGAAAATTAGATGCACCTTTGTCATATCATACTCGTTCAAGCTCCTATAGTGATTGCTTTGCATTAAATTGTTATGCAATGGTTGGACATAGTTTTTGTGATAAGAATGAACCTCTTTTGTTTGATGAAGCACAAATTTAAAAAAATAGATGGATGCTATGCAGTTAGAATATGATGCTATTATGAAGAATGGTATTTTGTCTTTATCTAATTTTCCTCCATGCAAGAAGGCCATTGATACTAAATAGGTGGAAAAGCTAAAATGTAAGCCTCATGAAACAATTGATAGGTCTAAGGCTAGGCTTGTTGCCAAAGGTTATGCTCGAGAGAGAGGCATTGATTTTGATGAGAGCTTTGCTCCCACATGCTGAATGACCACTGTTCATAGCATTTGTGCACTTGCAAATTATCATGGCTCGAATGTACATAAGTTGGACAATAAAATTGCATTTGTGAATGGTAAATTACATGAAGGTGTATGTATTTTTGCCCCATGGTTTTGTGTAGAAAGGGCATGGAAAAAAGTGTGCAGGTTGAAAAAGGCATTATATGGTTTGAAGTGAGCACCACGTGCTTGGTATGAGAAGATAAATGCTTACTTGCTAGTACATGGTTTTGAGAAGAGTCCAACTGAGATCATCTTATATGTTAAGTGTGAAGATGATGTACTTCTGATCATTGTTGTATATATTGATGGTATGTTACTCACTCATCCTAATGAGAAGAATATTGCTAAATTTAGGTTGATTTGTATGCCTCTTTTGAGATGTCAAGTCTGGAGGAATTTGCATCATTATTTGGGCATTTATTTTATGCAAGTTGATGGTGGAACAGCTTTATGTCAAACAAAATACATTGACACATTATTGCAGTGTTTTGGCCTTCAAGATTGCAAACCTATTGCTACTCCCATGAAAACATGTAAGGTTGAGTCCTCATGATGCTAGAGATGCATTTGATGTTGTTCTCTATCAATGAAATTTTTTATGCTTGATTTACTTATGCATAACTTGACCTAATATTCAGTTTGTTGTCTCTCAAATGAGCAAGTTTATGCATCTCCCACGTTTCAAGCATTCATAGATAGTTAAGCACAGCTTTCGCTACTTGACTGGAACCGGCTACTTGGATTTTTTTATCCCAAGGGAGGATCATTATTGCTAGATTTACATGCTTTTTCTGACTCAGACTAGGTTGGTTGTTATGGCACTTCTGTGTCCACAAGTGGTTTTTGCTTCATGCTTGGTAGCTCATGCATGTCTTGTTTGAGCAAGAAACAATCTATTGTGGCCACTTCTAGTTGTGGGGTTAATTATATAGGAAGCTTTCACAACAACTATTAAGTGTGTGTGGCTCAGAAGCCTTTTGGCTGATTTGGGTGTTGGTCATTCTTTTGCCACCATCTTTACTAACTATCAAAGCGCATTAGAAGTTGCAAGGTACCTTTTGTTCCATGCTCATATATAGCAAATTGAGGTGCAGCATCATTATGTCAGAGAGAGGTTCTCCACTAGATAGATCAATTTGGATTATATGCCCACACAAGATAATATTGTAAACCTTTTCACAAAGGCTCTGCCTAGGGAGAAGTTTAAAGCTTTCCACAAAGCTTTGGGCTTACTTCCTTTTGTGGATTGATTTCTTTCCACATAGCTTGGCACTTTTTTACACATCAGTGCCAACTCCTTGTTCACGGCATCACTTTTACAGGGGGATTTATTGATATATTTCAGTAGTGATATGTGTGAACAGACTTAGGACTGTTAGGGCACTTTTTTTCCTCTTTAGGAGGTTTTTTCCCCTAGCTTGTATATATACCTATCACCCTAATGATCACTTATCTTTGTACATTCACTTGGTAATAAATTCTGTATTGTGTTGTTCTCCAAGCTCCTTCTTCTTCATTGTGTTATTTGTATGCTTTCATAGACCTTGAACTCTAATAATTTACACATTATTGTAGAGTTTTGCACTTGAGATTGCAAACCTATTACCAATCCCATGGAGATAGGTTTATGGTTAAGTCTTCATGATGTTGGAGATGCATTTGATGTTGTTCTCTATCAACAAGCTATTGGAGTCTTAATATACGTATGCATAACCTGGTCTAATATTCTATTTTTTGCCTCTCAAATGAGTAGACTTATGCATAGTTCAAGCATCAAGCATTGGTAGATGGTTAAGCATATCTTTTTCTACTTGAGTGGTATTCAGATACTTGGATTGTTTCATCGAAAGGGAAGATCATTATTGCAGGATTTACATGTTTTTTATAACTCACATTAGGTTGGTCACTATGACACTCATGTGTCTTCATGTGGTTTTTGCTTCATGCTTGGTAGTTCATGCATAAATTGGTTGTGACTACTTCTAGTTGTGAGGCTAAGCATAAAGAAGCTATCACATCTACTATTGAAAGTGTATGGCTCATATGCCTTTTGGTTGATTTGGGTATTGGTTAGTCTTCTATCACCTCAAATCTTTATTGAAAATCAAAGCACATTGGCAATTGCAAGGAACCCTATGTTCCATGCTCACACAAAGCAACTGAGGTGCACTATCATTATGTCAAGGAGAGAATCTTTGTTGCGGAGATGATTTTGGATTTTGTACCCATGCACGATAATATTGCATACCTTTTCACAAAGACTATGCCTACTGTAATAAAGTAAGTCTATGATCCAAGGGTCTGGTCGGTTCAGACAGATCTGAAATCGGACACCGTTTGATCATCCGTGTGTATGACCAAAGATCTCGAGTTTAGACTTACTAGGAGGTCTTATGCTCTTGTGAACAAGTGATCCACTTAGCCTAGTGGTTAAGTCTCAAGGATGTGAAGGAGGAGGTCTTGGGTTCAATCCCCATGGGAGACATGGGGAGAGTATTTTGCCCAAAGAGATCTAGAGCCTTCTAGAAGCATCCACTTGAGTTAACTCGAGTTAATTGGGACACTTGGCGCACATGTAGTTACATGGTTGATACTTGGATGGTTAGTATCCACCTGCCCAAGAAGGCAGTCCCCTGGAGAGAGCTATATATAGAGGCATTTGGTTGGGAGGAGAGTCATCTCTCTAGCATGTGGTGGTCGTAATCCGTTGTTCTCTTGCATTGGTATCAGAGCTTAAGGTTGAGCTTCCATGGAGACCTAGATGGGGGGTTCATCATCTTTCTCACGCAAGGCTCAAATGGAGACCTTGCTCTCGTCATCTTTTTGAAGCATTCAGAATACACTTTTGATTCTCGGAAATCATTCTTTTGCATCGATTTTCGGTTCACGTGAGTGTTGTCTCTTCGGAGCGATGTTTGGAGAAGCAAAATTAGTCTACTTTTTGCAGCCGTTTTATCCTGTAGCCGATAGGTATCAAGCTTAAGACCTCTTGCTTCAGAAGTTTTATCTCAGCCACGAAGCCACAATAGCGTGGTGATGACCACGCTCTCAGATTAACCAGACCATGTAAACTCTTGCGAAGCTCTAGCGAGGCGGCACAGAACATCTTTGCGGATCAAATCATGCTAAATAGGGAGAAAAAGGAGACATGCATGAAGTCCATCTCTCCTCTCTCCATGCGGGAGGCACGTCTCTGATCTGATCTGGGCGCATGCAGAAGAAGGCACTGTTTGGAGGAGATGCGCATCTGAAGAGAGAGAGAGAGAGAGAGAAGACGTCCAATTTATTGTTTACCATCAAACATACGATGGGAAGAAAGGACATCTGAAGGCAGACCTATATTCACTTTTGCAATCAGCGATGACGCTCTAAAGATTTCTGATGATGACGGACACACTTTTGCGCTGAAACTTCAGCAGCAACACAGACTCTGACTTTGCGCTACTCTGACTGTGCGCTATGTTTTGAAGCTCAAATTCTTTTGAGCATATCTTATGATTTGAAATTGACGTATGTCTATGATGTTAAAAATGCATATGATGCCCTCAAAAGTTATGGTTTTCCTTCACATCGTCTTCGTCGGTGATTCTGACACTGAACTCAGCGCTTTGATGTCAACAAAAGTAGAACTCGAGCGCTGCTGCAGCACAGACTGAGGAATTATTATCCTCTGAGGGAATTTTCTGATTTTTTATCATAGCTGATTGCACAGACAACGCTCGTCACCATACTATGCATCGCTTTCTGTGTTATATATTTGGCTACGCGTTACCTTTTGATGATGATATTAGCGTCAACAATCTCTGAAGTTCTAACAGCATCAAGTATAACAGTACATGATGACGGAGATGAGCAAGTAAAGCAATTAATATAAACACAGCATGTAAACCTTCTCTGACTTCTGACTTGGTGAAAGGGAAGGGATTCTGACTCCAATCATTCAGGAGAAGTGATATGGGATCAAAGTATATGATATGTGTTGCACCGATTACATTAAAGATTTGCTATACTGTGATACATCAATCTGTTGTTGCTGCGAAGACATTCTTTAGCAGATGAGGTCGCCCCTTGCATTCGAACGCAGCACCATTGTCAAGGCCAGACGTCGTCCGTGTTTATACTCTCAATTCCGTGCTCCTCCTCAACCTGAGCAAAATAAATCGAGCGGCAGTAGGTCTTGATCGGAGATGATTATAAAAGATGATATCCTTCGGAGTGGTCATCCTGGGAATCGAACATATGACATGTAGCATGGCTTATGGCTAAGCTATCCACCAGCACAGCGCACATTGGTACAAACTTATCATCACACACTCCATATAGCTTATTTCATTTGAGAAAGGTTACTACCATCCGTCGATTGCCGATTATGAAGGAAAGAGATCCATACAAGCATGGAAAAATGCTTGGACGAGGATCAAGAGGACGAATCACTCTTCCAAAGGATCAAGGGAAGGACGTAGCTCTATGTGGAGCTAAGTATTTTCCAAATTATGTTTTCATTTTGATATTTGTTTGCTCGAATGCTTTCATTTAGGATGCATTAATTAGGAGTAAAAACATAGTCCAATTATGATTATCTCAACATGAAAGCTAACTAGAGATTAAATGGTATTGAAATGACACAAAAGTATACAAAGTACTTTTCAGTTTTAGGCATGCATTTGAAATTTCTATTTCCATTCATGCACAAAAATGAAAAGATTATTTGTGCATAAAAGAATGTTTTATGCACATCAAGTTCCCACTTGCTTGGGAAAGGTAGTTAATTCTCCAGTTCATGCACTTGAATAATTACCTTTGTCAGAATAGCAAGCAGGTTGTTTTTTGCATGGATGTACCTAATAAGCTTGAGATTTACTTAAGTTCATTATACTTGCATGTACTCACATGCATTTGCACCTAAGAATGGGCATTTGCATACATGAACATGCATTTGCATGCAAGTAGATGCATGAGCATACGCATGATCTTTTAGTAAGTAGTTGAACATGTATACTTTCATTCCTTTCTTTTTCTAACTTAACTTAGCTAGGTGGGAAAAATAGAAAATTACCTAGTTGCAAGGATCTTGACCATCATGCAACTAAGTATCTAGTCAATTTTTTCAAAAAAGTGATACATAGGTACCACTTAGTAGGAGTCTTTTGAGGAAAAGAAAGCATATTGAAAGTAAATATTCATTTTTTCTTGTCATTAAGATACCAAGAAAATAGAGCTACTTTCCAATGTGCATGCTCAGTCTAAGTTTGGAAAGAAACCTAGACATTCTTAGCAACTAACGAGAATTTAGTTGTTTTTGGATGTTCATGTTCATGCACCCAAGTAGGGAAGTTTCTGTTGAAACACAAACCAATTGAACTTGTAAGTTCAACCAATTTTAGAAGGTTTAATACTTTAATATTCATCAAACATTGATGAAAATAAGTAGAAGTATTGAACTTCTAGAATCCCTGGAACTCTAGTGTTCATAGATGTTAGTTTCCAGAAATGCATCTCGAGGCATGATGCAAGGTCTTTAATCGATGCGAAAACTTTTGAAGGAAACTTGCTTGATTCTATTTAAGCTAACTCAAGGCTTAAAAAAGAAACCAAGAAAAATATTAATTGATCTTTAGGAATCAAGTAATTTCCTAAAGTCATGACAATTAATGAAATGATTCAAATTATTTTCATTTTTGAAACAGATATATCTTAGGAAATCATGATATTTCCTAAAGACAAATCAAGAAACAAGTTCTTTCCTAAAAGATTAGCTTCAAGTGGTGAGGCCTTGAAGAGACCCAAGTAAAGTAATCTTTGGAAATTAAGCTATTTCCTAAAGATAAGCTAAATGAGAATATCTTTTGGACAAGCAAAGCCTTAAGTCTTGGTCTTATCCAAAAGTCTAGAATTCCTTTTGAAGATCTTTCGAGTAAAGGAGAAGATTCCAAGATGAATCATTAGCTTAGTATTACTTGATTCCTTGGTAGGAATCAAAAAGTTCTTGAAAGGAAAATCTCCCCAGATGTGAGACTAGCATCTTTCAAGAGAAGTTTTATAGCAAGTAGTTCCCAGTAAATTCCTAACCACCAGTTTTGGTATTTAAGTCCAAATAAGTGATATAACCTCAAGGTATATCAAAGATTCTTAGCTTTGGAATCTGAAAAGCATTAGAAAATGCTTGGACTTAAGTTGAGGGAAAGATCTCTAAAATCCTGCAGGTAAGCAAAGAAGCTTAAGATAGTTTAAGAGATCTTAAAGATAAAGACTAAGTCTTTATTTTTGTCGCAGGTATCAACCAGACTTGATCAAACTTGACCATGATTGTCCAAGAATGTGCGATTAGAACTACTTTTGTAAATTGCCTAAGTATTGGCAATAAAAAAATTCCGTTAGGAAATATTCACTCAAGTTTCATTTATCGAATGGAAAAAATGTGAAAAAGAGTAAGCTGTTCCAAGTCTGAACAGAGTGAAGCAATTCCAAGAATGTAGTATGTAACCATGAAGACGGTACTTAAGTCTGTGGAAGGTAAAACATAAGTGTTTGCCTATCCTTAAAGGGATTTTGGTACAAATCCAAAAAGCATGAGCGGATACTTAGACTTAGGCAGTAGAGAAATTCCTGTAAAAGTCTCGGTCAGGATAGGTACCTAAAAGCATCAGTAAAGAAAGGAATCTAAAGACAAGAAGACAAAAGCTTTTGTCACTACAAAATTGGTCAAGAAAAACCAATTGAACTTGAATCTATGAAAATTCAAGTACTTGGAATTCTGATTGGTTTTCATTTGAAAACCCTAGCAAAGAAGAATTGATATTCTGTCAAGAGGTTTTCAAGTTTCCAAGGCAAAGCACATGATTGTAAGGTGATCATACAAAGGAATCAAAACCTAGAAAAATCTAGTTAGAGGTAATGCCTGAAACTTCTAAATTCTCGTAAAAGAATTGAAGAGATAAGGTACTCTATCAAGAGATGTTTAGACTTTAGCATAAGAATCACCCACACATTAATGTGAATATAAAATAGGATGGTATGGGACACCAGATTTTATACTCAGATTGATGTAGGAAAGATGGTATGGGACATCGGACCGTGGGATGATAATTATCTTTAGTCCTAGTTTGGATTTTGAAGTTAGGTTTCATCCTCAAGGGAATTAAGACTTCAAGGAAAGTTTAATTCGTAAAGGATGAAAGTAGTGTCTTATGATACTTCAAGGTAACTTTAAGATCAAGGAAACTGAAGATATGAAGTAAGTAACTTCTAAGATCTTCTTAGAACACTTCAAGCTTAAGTATTATTGATAAAAATATTTGATAAATTTCTGAAAGAAGTTGGACTTTGATTTTGAGTTGATCTTTTCAACTAAAGATTTAATTGACTAAGTCAAGCATCAAGTTCCTAGTGTAACTTGGTAAATTCACTCTTTTGACTCAAAGAAATGCACAGGAATTGCATTCACGATTAGGAGTCAAAAAGACTGAATGTGACATGAACTTAGTCTCAAGTGAAGCATTATTTGAATACTAAACTCGTCGACAGAATCTCAGTGGGTCGACACACTGATGTTGGTTACCACACTTTGTGCTTGGATGATGTTTTCGAGTTGCTTTGAATCTTTTTGAGAATCCAGCTTATTTCTCTTAAAGATAAAGATAATGCTTCAATACTTTGTTGAAATAGATCGTTGAGAAGTTAAAGTCCTGAGTCAACTAGACTTTGACTCATAGCAAGTTTATGTATGTTCGAAGTTTGAATTGGTTGTAAAGAGTTTTAGTTATTTCTTTCCGCTTTCCAAATCTTTTGGAATTGGCTCAGACATAGTATTTAATTCCTTTTGCAAAAGACCAGGGTTAGCCGATTATAATTAGATAACTAGCTTGAACATCCTAGATAGATGTTATGTACAAGAACCTTTTCAAATCTTCAAAAGATAATAAGTCTAAGTGGACTTATTTATTTGAGTTTGCTTCAAGTTATAGCATAAATGATTTCTTAGAGTCCAATAGACTCTAGAATAGACAAGTTAGGAATTGCTCAACAGATTGACAATTCCCAAGAACTTTTAGCTCAAGTCTTTGAAAATATCCAAAGTTGGATAATTTTCATTTTTGAAGTTGTATTGGTCAAGTTGGTATGGTTGACTCCACCGAAATGGTAAACTTTCTCCTACAATTTACAAAGGATTTTTAAACTCATTAGGACAAAGTAGTCCTCTAGTTGGGTGAAAAAATCAAGTAACTGTTGGATCAAAGTAAACCATTGTACAAACATCTAAGTTAGATATTTGGGACAACCAAACTTCAAGTTTTCCAAAACAAATTCAAATGAATCAAGAATTCTCAAAGTCTTGCAAGGGATAAGAATCCCACCTTCATTACTAAGTCCATGCACCAGCTATGCCTAGAAATGAACTAGTAATTTGAATCCACCCAATTCACATGTTTGTGCCTAGATCGCACATCTAGAAACTATGAATTGGCCAGGGATGTCTTTAGATCCACCCTCATTATTCTTCACTAGTTTGTACTTTGTCCTGTTCATCAAAGTGCAAAACCAGATAGTATTTTGAATCATTTGGGCAGGGATGCCACCACAGAGATGAGACATGTTCTTCCAGTTCTAGAACATGACCATGTTCTTCCAGTTCTAGAACATGACCATGTTCTTCCAGTTTTAGAACATGAGGCTCGGGGGTTGCGTACAATATGTATATAGCTCTATTTTCGAGGACGAAAATATTTTCCAAGGGGGGAAGAATGTAATAAAGTAAGTCTATGATCCAAGGATCTGACCGGTTCAGACAGATCTGAAATCAGACACCGTTTGATCATCCGTGTGTATGACCAAAGATCTCGAGTTTAGACTTACTAGGAGGTCTTGTGCTCTTGTGAACAAGTGATCCACTTAGCCTAGTGGTTAAGTCTCAAGGATGTGAAGGAGGAGGTCTTGGGTTCAATCCCCATGGGAGACATGGGGAGAGTATTTTATCCAAAGAGATCTAGAGCCTTCTAGAAGCATCCACTTGAGTTAACTCGAGTTAACTGGGACACTTGGCGCACATATAGTTACATGGCTGACACTTGGATGGTTAGTATCCACCTGCCCAAGAAGGCAGTCCCCTGGAGAGAGCTATATATAGAGGCATTTGGTTGGGAGGAGAGTCATCTCTCTAGCATGTGGTGGTTGTAATCCGTTGTTCTCTTGCACCTAGGGAGAGGCTTGCATCACATATATCTCTAATAGGTTGTTGTAACCATCCAACTTTTTTTTCAACAACCAACATACATGGTAGATCACTCTTACCAATTATGGCCATTGACTATATTGTTATGCAAAAAATAATTTGTTGGTGAAAAACCTTAATAATATCCTTTGGATCTTGCTACACCATTAGAAAACTTTGGTATGTTTGTACTAATGAGTGAGAACCCAAACGTACTTGAAGGACAAAGCTTAGATGTCATAGTCATGATAGTGCAAATGGAGGCTAAAACTGCCCAAATGCAATTTTAAATAGCATCAAGATCTTCAAGATCACTTATAGTATTGTATAACAGAATCCCTATTTCATTTCATCAAAATATGAGCTAATGAATGAAGGTTATCAATGACGCACCCCAAGGAGCAACAACCTACTTTGAGACCACTTATTGGATTTTGAGACCACACCTATTTGTATCCTCAAGGTCTTGCATAGCAACACTAAAATGATAATTAGACAATAAAATGATAGTTAAACAATAAAAGAACTTGCAGTATTAACAATAGTAGGTTCTTTCATTTTTAAATTATATGGCTTTGTATGTTGGAGAGTTAATGTCTCTCATGAAATGCACTCTATTGTGCCATCTTATGGTGGCAAATTTAAGTTAAAAGTGTCCATCAACTATGAACGATTTAATATGAGGGATTTCATAAATAGTTTGGAAGTAAAGGATTGTAGGATTGAAGGACATGCAAAAAGGATTTCACAAACACACTAAAAGTAAAGATTTGTAGGATTTAATCCAATCAATAGTTTTGAGAGGCCATGCAATGGTTGTTTTGAATGCCTAGCTCGCAAATAATAATATGAAGATGTTAAGGTAAATGATATTGATCCTTTGATGGCTAATAAGGTCTACTTTGTGCTAAAAATAGGCTATATGGATAATGTGGGACCACCCATGTATGGAGCTTAAGTTGGCCAAGGAGGGGTCCACATTAGACAACTTCCAAATTTATTTCTCAATATTTTTCATCAAGTTTTGTGCCCATTATGCCTGAGAATGAAGAGATTAAAGATTCAAGATAAATATTAGACCTACACCCATTGTGAAGGTGAATATTATGGGTCTTTACTTTCTCTCATGAAAGAAGGACCTTTAAAGGTTGTGAAATCCAGAGGCAAAGCAATTCATGTTCAACATTGGATATGGGTTTTAAACCCTCAACATTTGTTCAAAAGCTTGTAACAAAAACTATAATGCAAATTTTTGGTGGATTTATTATGTATTTACTCGTTTTCTTACCATTGTATTATCCCAAGTGTCAAATGCCTAAAACATATCCTTGCTCACTTTTGTATAATCAAATACGTCCTAAATATGTGAACCCTCTATTCATGCATTCGCTTTTTTGAAAGTTTTGTTTACTTCGGCGTTTTTGAGATCATCAACTCCCCTTTAATCCAGAATATGCAAGAATGGAACTCCTATCCCAAGACGCCAGGTCGTGTGGTTGAGTCCCTCGCCTCTTGAGGCGGGGGCGAGGGTTCGACCCCCCTGCGCTGCGGGATACCTGTAACTGCCTTCGGGCGTGTAATCCGCCTTCGGGCGCGAAATCCGGCCTTCGGGCGCGAAATCTGGCCTTCGGGCGTCGATGTATGGGCCTTCGGGCCGTCCACCCTGTCTGCCCCTGTTCTTGTGGGATAAGGGGGGTCCCATGGGTACTATGCCCTTCATTGTACAGTTGTTTCTCTTTCAAATTAAAGTCAGGGGGAGTAGGCCTCGGCCGAACCTCCATTTAAAAATAAAAAAAAAGAATGGAACTCCTCATCACAAAATGAGAGCGTAATCTCATAACCACTCAGTAATCCAGAATATGCAGGAATGGAACTCCTCATCACAAAATGAGAGCGTTATCTCATAACCACTCGGTTTGGCTTGTATAATGGTACAAATGAAAATTACACGACAAACTTCATGCCTTCAACTGGCAATGAATTAATAACAGAACATCACCAAATAACTCACCTTCTTTCCTTGATTATCCCGCATCCATGATAGAAGCCAAGTTTAATTGACCCTTTGCTAGATAAAATCTTTGTTAAGGAGAGTCGTGTTATGCACAATGTAGATCACTCGTATGGATGATTAGGCTAAACTTCGATAAAGCATGCTGGAAGCGTCATGTATTTTTCCACAATCATAGGATGTGTGTTCATGCTCTATATAGAATTTTTCCGCAATCATAGGATGTGTGTTCATGCTCTATATAAAATTTTTCCACATAGAAAGACAAGTTATATTCATGAGATACACACAATGCAAAAGGTAATCGCATCCTCAGAAGAATGCATGATGTACAGGCACCGACCGAAGAGAAGCCATGCCTGCAATGAAGCAGCTTTCGCAAAATCAGCTTGAAGCCATGCCCAGATAGAGACTAAGCGTCCACTGTTATAAAGGATCGGGACAAGAGCACGCGATGGCGGTGAAACAAGCGTCGGTGGACAAGACCCTGTGATACGTTCTGACAGGACCTGCCATGCAAGGAGGAAGGTATGTGGAGCAGCCGTGGCAACAGCTGCTCCATGGCCCATGTACAGGCCTAGAACAACGTAGGCAAAGGGAGCATAGAGGCCGATGTAGGCAGCCATTGTCACATAAGCTTTTAAACCCTTCCTTCCCTGTGCAAAAGGCGGCGATTTACTCAGCTGATGCTGCGGCCGGCTAGGGTAAGCGTATCTGCTCATCAGACAGATGTATAGAGAGAAAAGCAGAATGATGGCCCACGTCTTCCAGAAAACAAGCCTGTAGAATGCAAGAGTGACGATGATGGCACCTACCTGTATGGTTATCAATGACATCAAGGGCGAGCTACCTAGTGAAAGTTTCTGCTTCGTATTCTGCTCTGCCATGCCTGAAAACTCGAACTCCTCAGTCAGAGCTTCTGCGCAACTTTTTTTTTTTTTTTTTTAAATGGAGGTTTGGCCGAGGCCTACTCCCCCGGACTTTAACTTTGAAATTACAACTGTACAAGGAATGGCATAGTACCCATGGGACCCCCCTTATCCCACAAGAACAGGGGTTTACAACTGGGTTAAACGGCGGTCACAACTACCGCGGGGATGGTCAAACGGTGGCCAACAGCCACATACATCAGTTCCTGGAATTTATATGTCCCTACATGTTGCTGCCAGGGGTTGAACCCTCACCCCCGCCTCAAGAGAGAGGCCCAACCACCAGGCGAGCGAACCGGGACGTTTTGCGCAACTTTTCGTTGTTGTAGGCTTCGTTGTTGTAGGCCTGTTACGGCGTCCTGACTCCTCCCGAGTCCCTCCCTCCCTTAGATGAAGGCCCGGGTCGCCATTTCCATTGCGATATCTTGCGCTTTGCTTTCGCTATTATAGAACGAGTGGTGATCACAGCGTAAAGGACCATTCCTAAGCTTTATGATTTGGACTGCTGGAGTTGAGTTCTCCAAATGAACTTGGATCATTGAGATCTATGATTTGGCTTCAATTAAGTTGAAACTACAAAGTCCACGTCTTATAGTTCAATTCGTTTGGCTTTGATCTCTAAGGAGGAGGTTCAAAGTTCATCTCTAGGATGGACATGTAAGGCTTTGGCCAGTTTAAATTAGTTGTTATTCAAGTTATGTTGTTTAACTTTTGTTGGGGGATTCTTGTGTTGAAAGGGACTTGAGTGTTTGTAGGATAAGGAAGAAGGATCAGAAGAAAGATACAAATGCCGGAAGCTTCTGTAGATTGATTATAAAGAGAAAGTACAATGATGATATACAGCACAAAGCCAAATGCTTTCTGTTTGAACTCCCAAAGAGTACACAATCAAACAAAGTTACAAAATACCCAAGGTTCTTTCTGCCACCGACCTTCTCTGCACCAAACCTCCACCTTCGCCAAGAGCTTGCACTTGTGCATACCTTGCACTCAAGCTTCCAATAGGGGGGAGGAATGGACACCTTCTGTCGATGCACACACATCTTCAATGTGACCTTGTGACCCTTGATTGTGTAGCTTAGCACTCCTCTGCACACACCTAAGTCACACTTCTTGCTCACCTTGCACTTCCTTCTCTGCGTCACATACTCACTGAATGTCTCTTACTCTTCTCTCACCTTGTGTAGACTATGCTCACCTTTCTTAGTCTAACCAAGGATAATGCATGCCTTGAGTTGAGTGTCGGTTCACATACGTACGCTCCTAACTATAGAGTATCTTGGAGCTCACTTTTATGTCCCAAGATTGTCTCCAAATGGGTGCAGCCAACGAATCCCTATTTTTTCATGTAGTGACTTTAGGATAATAACAAAATTTTAAATGGGGGGGCCATACTTTCACTTTTGTGTACGCTTCCTCTTCACATGACTTCACATTTTGCCCTTCAATTCTTCAAATGTGTACCTAAGGGAGGGTTCACCTGAACCTTCTAAACACTTTAAAAATCCTTTGATCTTAGAGAAATTACAAAAACACAATTTAAAACCTGCACCAAACTTCTGCAAAACATAACCATTGTGAACCAATTGATTGTGCACTACCTATGCACCTTGATAACTGAACTTTGAACCCTTTGACTTTGACCATGTTGACTCTTGACCACTTTGACTTTGATTGTTTTGACTTTGATCATGTTGACTTTGACCAATATGACATTGATGGGCTCAACAGTTGCCCACCACCTAATGGGCTCTCCGTCCCAGAGAGCTAATAGCCAAAAATCTGAGCAGAGATGTCACCATCATGATTCTTGTGCTACAAAACCTTCAACAGGATACTTGAACAGCTACCAAGTCCACCAATAACAGTAAAGAACAAGCACCAGAGAAGAACCAAAAGTGGAAGTTATGCATTGAAGAGTAGATGATGGAGCATGGAGGATAGGAGGAAATTTTATGGAAGGGTTGAGAGGGCTCCGAGGGATAGGGAAAGGAGGGATAAAGGGGGGAGGGGGGGGGGGAGGGGAGAGGAGGGCAGGAGGGGGGAGAATTGCTGGATAGAAGGATAAAGGGAGGGGTAGGGAGGAGGAGTAGGGGCTCTGCAGAGGGCAAAAATGATAAAACATGAAAGCTACAATGGGTGCATAGGGAAAAATGAGAAACATATGGAAAAATAGGGTGAGAATAGACCATGTGGACCATGTGCAAAATAAAAAACACATGAAAAATGTGCATAAAACATGTGGATTTGGACCAAAAAGAGAAGTAAAGTCTAGATTTTAGCAAAATTAATACAAACATTGAGTCTACCAGGGTCAAAAAACATGAAAATGATCCCAAATTTGAAAAAAACGGCCATCTGAGGTGCAATCTAGAGCCAAAAGTATGTTTTCGAGAAAAATAAAAAGATATATTTAACCACCATAGGATAAATTTATTCTATGGTGTGGGGGGGAGGGGGGGGGGGGAGGGGGGGGAGGGAGGGGGGATGGGTGGGGGGAGGAGATGGGGGGGTGTGGGGTGGGGAGGGGGGGGTTTGGGAAAAATCAGCAGCCAAGGCGTTTTTTTTGGAAAAATACCAGGAATAGATAAAAAATACAAAAAAAATCCAAAAAAAAATCCAAAAAAATCCCTAAATTTTTAGGTCACTTATCGCACTAAAAACCACAAAGAGCTTCCTTTTTTCCTCCATTTTATCAAGAAAATGAGATTTGAAAAAAGATGAAAAATGCTAGAAAAAATTCTTTAAAAAATTCTAAAAATGCTTTAAAAATTCCAAAAGGTTTCCAAAAAAAATTTGCATGCAAAGGATGTGAAATGGCTCCCAAAAACAAGCATGAAAATGGATAAAAACTAAAAAAAAAACATAAGCAAAAAATGGTACTAGAAGGCTATGTACAACTTGGATAGATTTTGCAAGTTCCAGGTGATCCAGAAATCTTCATTTGTGTTGATGATAGGCCTTGAGCCTTGATATGATGACTAATTGAAACTCTTTTCCCTCCATAATCTCCAATTGTACAACACTACATTTTATCTATCTTCCTTTTGGGCACACTGACCATTTGATAGGGCCACTGTGAATTCTTCGTGGGAATAATCTTTCCAACATACTTCATCTTCCATATCTCTATTTCAGCTACTATGTGACTGAATCTAAAAAATTTCATTTTTTCCATTCCAGCTTCTTTAGCCAATGGAATCCTCTATTTCCAAAGATTTGCAGGTACTCCTTCCACATCCTTGTAAAGCCTTGCACTTACTACCATAAAAATGAACATAACAAATGATATCCATACTAGCATTCATAACAAAGTGGCCACTGATATAGGATTTGAAGTATCTTCATCACTAATGCACTTAAGGGCTTTTCTTTTCTTCTCTCTTCTATGGCCTTTGGCTGAGAATGTTTCACTCGAATCAGTAACCTGAATGTTGTCCTCTTTTCCTTCATAGACTTCCTCTCTCCTTGCCTAGTTAGGAAAAATTCCATAGCAGGAAGATGGGTCTTCTGCATGGAGCCAAGCCAACATTTTTTCTTCTTCATATAAATTTGCTTCTTCATATAGATCTGCCTCGGGGTTTTCCAACAATTATTCTTCCATGCAAATACCAATTGTCTGCATCATGTTGGTATGTCATTGGTTGTCTCGACCTTCTTCTAAAAATATCTGTTGCAACTCTTTTCCCTCTTGCTTTACCCACATTGTGTCCTTACCCCAGTCATGGAGCACATTGGCATGCCTTAACCAAGGTCTCCCAATCAACAAGGGAAAACTTCCTTCTACATGTGGTAACCTTAAGACAACAAAATCCAAGTTAAAGATGGTACCTTGTATCTCGACTAGGACTCCAGGGACCACTCCCGTAGGCCTTACTATGCTTTGGTCTGCCAATGTTATAGTGAAATTGGCAGGTCTTGAAGGTTGTAGTCCAATATTTTTCATGGTATGTTTAGGCATCAAGTTAATGCCAGAACCGCCATCTACAATAACTCCTTGAAACTCATGTCTTTTGATAGTGACTGTTAGCTGAGGGCTCTTATAATCTATGAGGGGAGCTTCCCCTACAATTCTATCTTTATGCATAACAGCAATCTTTGCCACTAAACTTGTTGTGGAAGCCTCATCAATTATCTGCAAGAGATCTAACCTGAATTTCACGTCCATCTTTATTAAATCAAAAATACTGACCCCCTTTTTCCTGAACTTGAGTAGTCTTGAAGCTTCCTATTCCTTAAGAGCATGGGCTCTATTTGACTTTGTCTTCAGATGTCTCTTTGTCTTTGTTCAGTCCATTAATCCTTAACTCTTGACCTATGTTTAATGGAGCCATCCCCTTGCTTCTTGTCTTCAATGTAAAATACTCAATTTCTTCTAACTGCACCACTCTGGTAGATGGTGATGGCACATTGACTTGTTCTACAAATTCTTCTTTTGCACACAGAAATCATTTGAATGTGTGGCCTAGATGAAGATGCCTAGTTCTTAGGATAGCAATTGGTATAGTGGTCCTTGGCCTCTGGGCAATTCTTGCAAGGGGGGCATTTTCTAGTAGACTATACCTACTTTGGTAATGCCCACATTCTCCATATCTGAAATAGGTAATTGGCCTCCTTGGCCCATTTCCAAAGTTATCCCTATGTCTAGGACTATAACTGTTACCTAGATTGGGTGTTGCTGCCATCACATTGGTTGAAGGTTGAGCTCCTCCTTGTCCCTAGTATGGTTGTGCAGGCATCCCTCTTGAGTGACATTCTTGTGTCTCATGCCCAGCTTTCCTGCGCAACTGGCAAGTTACACTTAAAAGTGGACACTCACTTACCACATGTCCCTAGTTACTGCACATGGTGTATCGTAATCCATTTTTGATGTTGCCTCCTCGCTTCGGTTGAGACTGGTTCTGTTTCTGGGTGATTCTGCTGGTCATGGTGATTGGCCGATGATTCGTTGTGGATGGAAGTGGCTGTGTCGTGGAAGGTCTCTTCTTGTTCTTTGTTTTGGGTGTCCTGATCCTTTTCGGCGGATCCTTGGTCTTCGCTTTCTGAAGAGCTGAGCCGGATTCTCTTATTGCGGAAGAGTTGGTTGATCTCCTCCTCTTCTTCTTCATCGTCGTCGAGTGGTTGGACTGATTCTTCGTGCCTAAGTACGGGACCTTGGGGTGGTGGTTGTGCGGCGAGGATGGCTGGGAAGAGGAATTATATGATATGGGGAAGGCGAGAGCGCGGGGTGGTTCCCTTATTTACTCGCTTCACTATGGCTACACTCTCTTTATGAATTCTATGGAAAAAATAAGAGGCGAAGTTGACGGGTTCTCGGGCTGCTAAATCTAAGGCGGAATAGAAGGGTCGGGAGATGCCGTAGGTGCGCTTCTGCAGGTTGAGGATGGCGACTAGGAATTGGAGGGCAGATCGTTCGGGTTCAGGACGGCAGAGAATAGCGAGCTCATTGGAGGAAGAGCGGGGGAATAGTTTGGTCATGCGGGCGAGGGGGATACTAGGGCCATTTTCTCGGCCTTGCGGGGTGAGGCGGAAAGCTTCAGAAAAGGCTGGGAAGGTGATGACGGTTCTGGAGGGTAGCGAAGGGAAAACCCATTGGCGTTCGGTGGCGGGGGATTGGGCGATGGCAGAGATGATTTGCGCGAAGAAGGGATGGGCTTCCACTGAGTGCGAGGGCAACTCAGCGAAGTTGGCCAACCCTCTGCAACGCAGGTATTCACCTACTTCGGTAGGGATACCATATGGGTGTTCAGCTGTGATAGCATCCTCTCCAGCCAAGAAAAGGCGCGCGAGGATTATCACACATATCCGGTTAAGCAGCATCTGAAGTGTATATGGAGCACGAGGCAATCTCTTTAATTCAAAAAAATTAACGCATGCACAGTTTTTTGCATCACGATTTCAGGGAGTAATATGTACGCTATTCATGACTGAGTTAATATCTAGAGTAAGGCAAAAATAAGAACTTCTCTCTGAAATCGGTACATGACGTGCTCAGAGCGCGGAGACCGCCACCAAATTCGGAGAGATATCTGCGTACGCTCAAATATGGATGGTTAAGGAGGCCATCTTATCCCACATATTGACTTTGAACTGCAAAATTCAGCATATATGGCGGCTGGTCTTTGAAATCTTTCAAATAAGTTTACGCTAACTGTGTTCTCTGCCAGGCATCGTCGTGGCCATAAAGCTTCACTCTACAGTATGAAGGGTGCGCTAAAAACAAAGACTAAAACGTATACTTATCATGGGTTGCCTGTAAACGCGGGCTGACACCTGAAAGTCCAGAGATCCAACTGGGGGGCCACATCGTTAGAACGGAGAGATAAAATCATTCTTCTCCGTGAGCCGCACGCGGTCTTCATCTCCAAACAAAAGCATCGAAAAGAACCTCTACGCTCTCTGTTCGTTCTCTCAGTGTCATGGATGCCGTCTGAACCGCAAGCTTCAGAAACCTCCCTTCGGCCAAACGCAACGTCAAAACGAAGATGATGATGATGATTTCAAAATCTCAGATCACATGCTCTGATGGACACTCTACCAGAGCATGCGTATTTATAGGTAATTCATATTATGTCCTTGATGGAAGATACACGAGGGCCACACTAAAAATAGTGTGCTTTTGCTTTATTTACAAAAAATAGCTAAAAATAGCTAAAAATAACTAATAACTTATTTATCTAAAAATATCTCCAAAAAGTATGTGAATAAATCCTCTTGCGTTCACACTTGAACTTGTTCATACTTGATCGCATCCTCATGGATCTCCACCTGCTAAATCAAAACACAAAACACATTAAAATCCTCAAGGCATTACACCTTCATTCCAAATATCCCATAAAGTATAACAGCTATATTAATAAATTTTTGTATTGTTGCTGTCGGTAACACTAACTTCTTTATTTTACATTGTGTTGATATTGGAAGTGGTTTAGCCAACCACTTCTTGATGAAAAAATCATGAGGAGGATCTCAAAATTTAGACATCAATGCCTTGGCTCTAGTGACAAATTCTGGGAAGCTCTCCCTAGGACCTAGTCTTAGATTCTCTAATTCCTCAATAATGTTTTCAGTTGTGTTCCCTTGTTGGAACTGTGTCCTAAATGCTTACTTCATCAAGTCCCATGTTGTGAAATGGTTGTCGGCAAACTGACTAAACCATTTGTCTGCTAGCCCTTCTAATGTTACAAGGAAAAGAATAAAATATGCATCTTCCGTTACCATCAGACCCCTTTTCTTAGATAAGGCTAAAAATCTCCTAATGTGCTCATCTTCGTCTTCTTGTGATAATCCTTTGAAGGATGGAAATTTGATATTTAATATAGAAAGTAAGTTTCCAAATCTACCTTGCCTGCCATATCCTTTACTGATGATGTCGATGACAATGGACTGGTTGTCGTTAAATAAGCTAACTTCCTTAGTGTTGAGATATCAAGCTCAACATGTGATGATCCAGGATGACACATATCACTTTTTCATTTCTCTGATATGTATAGTGGTCATGCCGGTATATGTCAAGGATACTTCATTGAGCTTTATTAGATTCATCTACCGAGACTGATGGCACATTTGTTTATGGCCAATTCACTCATTCGCAGACATTAGGTTTTTCCTTATGTACTATTCTTTATATATTGCACTTGTTGTATTCTTGTTTTAGGTCATTCTTGTACATTCCTTTTATGTAATAGAAGAAGAAGAAGAAGATCATTCTTCTTTGCTTCAATATATGTGTGTGCTCATCTTTGAGTGTGAGTGTGTGTGTGAGCTCTCTTCTGGATCTCCTTCCTCGTGATATGGTATCAGAGACAGTGCGACTGTAGAGAGCTCGTGGAGAAGGTCGACGGTAAAGAATACATGAGAAGGTATGGAGAAAGCGCGATTCACAAACGACCTCCAATTGCTACAAAAATTGGAGTGAAGGTATAAGGCCTTAGAATATTTTCAAAGCCATCTCAACCTCCATTTCAAGCCGGCAAGGTGGAGCCCACAAAAAAACCAAGTTAGCTTGCAAAACTATAGCTTGCGTCCTATTTAGAACACTCATATATTCCATATCCAAAATTTCAAGTGATTCTGTGTATTGTTGTTACATGAAAAGTGTGTTTTTTTGAGATTGAACTATCACATCATAGTGCGACAGCATTTAAGTAGAACCACTGCTTGAAGTGTTTTTGGAGTGTTGTGAATTGCTGTAAAAATGGCAAATGTAGATGGAATGAGTCGGCTAATGAGTGATAAGCTAGATTAGAATAACTTCCATGCTTGGAGATTCCATATGACAAATTTCCTAATGGGAAAAGGCTACTAGAAGTACATTGAAAGAGAGAATGAAAATGCTCCCTAGTTACTAGAGAGGATTGTGGACCAGTTAAGAGCATATGAGGAATAGAATCAAGGAGCACGAAAGGTAATGTATTGGCTATCTACATACAAGATAGCATGATTGGGCACATACAAGATGCCAAGACTCCAAAAGGGGCATGGAATAGTTTGGTCATATTTTATGAGAACAATACAAAGGCACAGAAATTGCAACTCAAATATGAGTTGCATACATTGGAGAAGAAGGGCATGTCGGTAAGTGGGTCATTTGCATCTATTGGTGTGAATCTAGATGATGATGATAAGGTGGAAGTGTGCCTTTGTGGTTTAAGAGTTGCATATAAGCAGTTCAGAACTTCTACATAAACCATGGAAAATATTCCGAATTTTGCTGATCTTGTATCCATGCTCATTATTGAAGAAAAGAATCTTGGTGAGGATTCAAATTCCCAAGGACCTAGTTCTAAGCAGGTATTCTACTATGGCAGAGGAAGAGGCCGAGGTAGAGGCTTTGGAAGTGGAAGAGGACACAATAACCAAGATCAAGGACAACAACAGAATCATGCAGAAGGTAGAGGATAGTTTCGAGGTAGGGGAATCCAAAGAGGTCGCAGCAATTTCCAAAGAAATGATTCAGGTAATGACAGTAAAGGATGTTGGAATTGTGGTAAACTCGGACACTTTCAACATGATTGTAGTTTGAAGAATCAAAATAATAGAAGGCAACAAAACAACTATGCATCCACAAGTGCAGATGACTCTGAAAAGTTGTTCATGATTCAACAGCATATGATGAATACGATGTCTATTGATGTTTCAAAATCAAATGGTAATGTTTGGTATGTTGATTCAGGTGCTTCAAATCACATGACCATTCATGCGGAATGGTTTAGTAGTTTGCAAAAATTGCTAGCTCTTGGATATGTTGAAATAGGTGATGACACTGCACACCCTATTAGGCATACAGGAAACATAGCATTGTCTATGGAGGATGGATAAGCATGATTGGTAGCAAAAGGATATGCACAGACATATGGCATTTATTATGAGGAAACATTCAGCCGTGTAGCTAAAATGTCTACTATCAGAGCACTTGTTGCATTAGCTATAGCAAAAGGATGGACTTTGCATCAGATGGATGTAAAGAATGCTTTCCTACATGGTAAGTTAGAGGAAGAAGTATACATGGACCGGCCACAAGGATATGAAGATTCAAAGCACCTAGAATATGTTTGCAGGTTGCAAAAGACCTTGTATGGCCTTAAGCAAGCTCCTCATGTATGGCATGCAAGGATTGTTGGTTAGTTAACCACCACTGGATTTTCTATGTGTGATGCAGATCATTCACTATATGGAAGGAAGGGTGATGATGTCATCATGATTGTGGCTATTTATGTTGATGACTTGATTGTAGGTGGTGATAATGAAGAAAGCATCAAAGAGGTAAAGCAACCTCTTATGCAGGAATTCGACATGAAAGATCTTGGGATTATGCATTGTTTTATGAAGCTGGTGTAGAATTGCAGGTTCATGGATACACACCGATGCAGATTGGGCTTGTAGCATTCTAGATAGAATATCTACTAGTGGCTTTTTGTTCTCACTTGGGAGTGTCGCTATTACATGGAGCAGCAAGAATCAACCCACTGTTGCTTTGTCGAGTACAAAGGCTCAATATAGAGGTTTTGCAATGGCAACATGTGAAGCATCATGGCTTGAGATACTACTTGCAGATTTAGGTTTGGACGTGCAAAAGCCTATCACCATCTATTGTGATAATCTTGGCAGCATATAGTTAGCATGAAATCCTATTTTTCATGCTAGAACAAAGCATATTGAGGTGCATTATCACTTCACGAGAGAGAACGTATTAGCAAGTGATATTGACCTTGTTCATGTGAGGACAGATGAGCAGGTTGCAGATATTTTTACTAAAACACTTGGAGCAGAGAAGCTGAAGAAGTGATTCTTGGATTAGAGGACACGATGTTCAGCTTGAGGGGAAGTGTTGAGATATCAAGCTCAATATGTGATGATCCAGGATGACACATATTACGTTTTCATTTCTCTAACATGTATAGAGGTCATGCTGGTATATGTCAGGGATACTTCATTGAGCTTTATTAGATTTATCTACCAAGAGTGATGGCACATTTGTTTCTGGCCAGCTCACTCATTCGCGGACATTAAGTTTTTCCTTATGTACTATTCTTTTTATATTGCACTTGTTGTATTCTTGTTTTAGGTCATTCTTGTACATTCATTTTATGTAATAGAAGAACATCATTCTTCCTTGCCTCTATCTGTGTGTGTGCTCCTCTTTGAGTGTGAGAGTGTATGTGTGAGCTCTCTTCCTTATCTCCTTCCTTGTGACACTTAGCATCTTCTATCTTTCATAATAATTCTCCTTGTTCCCCCTCATCCGGCTCCAACACTCTTGATTTCTATTTTTACTTCATTGGAGATGTTGCTTAAATCCTCAGCCAACATAATCTTCATAGCTCCTATTTACGAAGACACTACTCTAATCTGAGCTCTTGATATGGAGAACTCTCCCATGTATTCCTATGAATGCTCTAGATTGGGACATATTAAGAATTGTATGAGTTTTGGAGCATCAATGGTTGTGGCTTGATTGTTAAAGCATGCACCTTCCATGGTGATGGTGATGGCTCAATTCCTTTGTCTTGCAACACCTATTAAGTGTCCCAAATCGTGGTTTGATACTAGTGTAATGCAAGGTCATTCCTTTTGCTCAAGCTCTTGACAAGCTCGCGGTGATAATACCAACATGTACAAAGATCATTTTTCTTATTTGCCACCCAACCATGCCCGAGCTCTGAGACTCACATGAGAGTCATAATACAATGTGCTTAGTGGGACCATGCAACATAGGGTTCCTTGCAATTGCTAGTGCACTTTGACTGTCAGTGAAGATGGTGGTGGTAAAAGGCTGACCAACACCTGAATCATCCATAAAACATCTAAGCCACACACACTCAACAGTCATTGTGAAAGCTTCCCTATACTCAGCCTCATAACTAGACGTGGCCAAAGTACGTTGCTTCTTGCTCAACCAAGATATGCATGAGGTACCAAGCATGAAGCAAAAACCATTGGTAGGACACATGATTTTCATAGCAACCACCCAATCAGAGTTAGAAGAAGCATGTAAATCTAGGAGTAGTGATCCTCCCTTGGGATAAAACAATCCAAGTAGCGGGGTATCACTCAAACAATGAAAAAGGCACTTAATCGCCTACCAATGCTTGACACCTGGGCAATGCATAAACTTGCTCATCTATGAGACAACAAACTGAATATCAGGCTGAGTTATGCATAAGTAAATCAAGAATCCAACATCTTGTTGATAGAGAACAACATCAAATGCATTTCTAGCATCATGAAGACTCAATTGTGAACCTTTTTCCATAGGAGTGGCAATAGGTTTGCAATTATCAAGGCCAAAATTTTGCAATAATGTGTCAATATATTGTGTTTGACACAAAGCTATTCCACCATCAACTTGCATGAATTGAATGCCCAAAAAATGATGGAAATGACCCAAATTTGACATCTCAAATGAGGCATGAAAATCAGCCTTAAAAACAACAATATGCTTCTCATTAGGAACAATGAATAGCATGTCATCAACATAGACAACAATGATTAGAAGCACATGATTTGCATGCTTAACATTTTGACTTGCACATTTCTTTTCATGCCTTTTCCACACAAAACCACATGGCTGAAATACATACACTCCTTCATGTGAGTCACCATTCAAAAATGTTGTTTTAATGTCCAACTAATGTACATTCCAAACATTATGAGCTGCAAGTGCACAGATGCTACGAACAATAGACATTTGGAATGTGGAAGAAATGCTCTTATCAAAATCAATGCCTCTTTCTTGAGCAAAACCTTTTGCAACAAGCTTAGCTTTATACATGTCAACTATTCCATGAGGCTTACACCACCTTGTATATTAACAACTATCATACATCTCCTATGGCGAGGTTGGGTAAGTCTTCCACCTGCATCACTGAAGAGACCCCGACATCTGGGTGTCTCCCAGTTAAGAAAACCTCACCACAACCCTCTTTATCAAACGTAAAAGGCTTTATGCAAAGAACGTAACCGGTATATCAATGACCACATGGACATACATAAGTGGTATCCATAGAAGTGTACATGGTGTGTATGTGCTCAATATATGCAGTAAAATGACACTAAAAGGCTGAATACACAGCCCAAAAACTAGCCAATAACACCTGCAAGTGTCTGTCAACTCTGATGTTTTAGGCTCAAAAACCCTGCATAAATTTTGCAACAGCTACTCCCACCAAAACTGCAAACTTTCAAGAAACTTGTAGTTTTACGAGTGTGGCTGAAAACAACCCCAAAGGTTGATATTTATTGTTGGAGAAGTACAAAGAACACTCTTCTTGATGTTCTTGGACCTGTGTGAATAGAACTATGTGTAGAAGTACTCTAAAATGGCTCTAAAAGACACCCCAAAAATGCTTCCAAAATAGGCTTTGAAAGCAAAAGATGAAGCTTTGAGGGACCAAAACATGTTCAAGGTAATGTCAACCTTAGTCTTTCCCCTTCTTCAGACACCACAAGAGTATAGCTTAGTGGCAAGAGATTGCCACAGTTAAGCGAGCTCTCGGGGGAACAATACTGCGATGGGTGACCTCCCGGGAAGTACCGGGAGCCTCTATATTCCTTGATCGTTGAGGTCCTCCCTCGCGCATAGCCAACGACACTAATGGTGACTTCGATGACTCGGATGACAAGGTATGCCAAGGTCTATGCCTTGGTCGCCGCCTTAGTCGTAAGCCTTGGAGAAAGCCTTACAAATGTGGTCGAACTTACAGTCCGTGACTGACCAGGCCACTATATGTTTTATTAAAGAACATACACAAAGAAGTGTCCAGCGGCCATTTAGCCTTTCAATGGACACTAACGGTAACACAGGTGCCCAAAATTTGGGCAAAGAGGACACCATTTCATATTTCTACAAGCATATTAAACTAGTATATGTTTTATTAAAGAACATATACAAAGAAGTGTCCAATGGCCATTTGGCCTTTCACATGGAAACCAACGGTAACACAGGTGCCCAAAGTTTGGGCAAAGAGGACACCATTTCAGATTTCTACAGGCATATTAAACTAGAAAAATTCAGATGACCAAAGCATGCATGCCAAGCTTTGCATCTGACATAGCATGAGAATCTTGAATTGCACATGCTGAATTATTCACATATTTTGCATAATCTATGATCTTATACAAGCCATGACATAAAATGCTAGTAGAAATAATGACATCACCATTTGAAAGATCAAGATTTGTACACTCATCATCAAAAAATTTCACAACCAAGACAATACTGGCTAATGCTGAAACTGATAATAGATTTTTCTTGATCTTTGGCACAAACAAAGCATTTGACAATGTGAAAGAACTACCATCAACAATAGTCAGAATGATCTTACTGAATCCTACTACAGGATAAGAGGAGCTGTTAGCTCATGTGATAGTATTCCCTATAAGGGCAAGCTCAAGGTAATACGTTTGGTTGCCCCAATGTTAAAGTACCAAACATCTGAGTCTACTGCAGACATAAAATCTTCATGAGAAGATGGGTGATAACTGCAAACAATATCAAATGCCCATTCTTCATTCAGCACAAGATTAGCAAACTTTATTTTAGGTGTAGAGGCCTCTACAACAACCATTCCGGACTCTTTTTTCTTTGCCTCTTTTGCAGCTAGTTTTGGACAACTCTTTATAACATGATCATTTCCTTTACAATATTTGCAAAACAATTTCTACTTTTTTTATTTCTTCTCATCGTTTTCTTCCTTTTTCAATTGTGCAAAATTAGCATATTTTTCTCTTACTAGTAGATGAGCTCCATTTACCTTGCCCTTCGGATTAGCTAGGAAAGCTTGATTTGCAACACACATAATGGACCTATTCTACATAGACTGCTCTTCCTACAATATAATAAAGACTAATTCCTCAAATGTTAAGGCATTTTGACTACCTTTGATCATGATCAAAGAGTGGAAGCAAAACTCTTATATGCATCTAGAAGACCATTTAGAACAATCTACACAAGTGAATTGTCTAGCAAGACTTCATAAGTAGAAATCAACTAATCCTTCAAATCTTTGATCTTTTCCCAAAACTATCCATAAGATCTCCTTCATTCGTGTGCTCACTCTTCAACTTTCGGAGGTAAGCAACACAAGCCTCATTTCTTACCTGGTACAAAGTGGTAAGTTTATCCCAAGCATCCTTTGCTATTTTGCAAGAGCAAATGTGAGGGATAATGGCATGCTTGACAAACAAAGCTATCAATGCATGTGCTTGAGCATCTCTACCATCCCAACGGAGTTGCTCTATAGTAGGTGGAGTAGGAACTGCAACACGAACAGGAATTTGAAAATGATCATCTTCAATGTCATCTGCATCATCTTCAATAACTATATTTGCACATGTAGAAGGTCATTTTTCAACACCATGCACAATATTCCAAAATCCTTTCACAACCAATACATGATGCATCATATATGCCCATAATGTGTAATTAGTACCATCTAATCTATCCTCAATAGCCAACATACGAAATACATCATCGCTTTCAACCATGTTCACTAACTAAAATACCTTGATGTAGAAAATGATTGTATCTCGAAAAGTTGAACAGAACTACCTTGTCAAGCTCTGCTAGATCTATAGCAGAATTCGAGGCACTTGTACTAGCAAACCAAAACGTCTATGTATGTTTGGCACAAAAAGGAAAAAATTGCATGTATAGGCACTACAATAGTGCATTCAGAAGCCAAAATGAGCTCAGATTATGATTTTGACATTGCAAAGCGGAGCAATTTTGAATTTTTAATTGCCCTGATTATGCCCATCAATTTTCTTGCAATTTTGAGACTATGACTGGAAGGGTGTTAACGATGCCCTAGATGAAGCGGCGACCTACTATGATAACATTTTTTGGAGTTTGAGGTCTAGGGAAGCATGCAAAAAACATAAGGAAGAAGAAGAAGAAGCTTGGAGCACAAGACACAATACTGAATGTATTACCAAGTGAATGTACAAAGACAACGGACCCATTAAGGTTATAGGCATATATACAAGTGGGGGGAAACCTCCTAAAGAGTGAAAAAGTGGCCCGATGGTCCGATGTGTTCAACCACATCACTATCAAAATATGTCAACAATTCCTTTGGAAGATTCCACAAAGTAAGTATGAATTCATACTTCAATATGGAATATTGTAAGCCTAACAACTAGAAGTGGCCATAACATGCTTCTTTTTTATCAACCAAGATGTGCATGAGCTACCAAGCATGAAGTAAAAACCACTAGTGGACACATGAGTGTCATGGCAACCAACCCAAATTGAGTCAGAAAAAGCATATAAATTTGGTGCTAATGATCCCCCTCTTGGGATACATCCAAGTAGTCGGGCACTAGTCAAGTAGCAAAAGATGTGCTTAACTCCTAACAATGCTTGACACCTCCTGGACAATGCATAAATTTTCCCGTCAGAGAGACAACAAACTATACAGAAGGTCATACTATGCACAAGTAACTCAAGCATGCAATAGCCTGCTAATAGAAAACAACATCAAATGCATCTCCAACATCATGAAGACTCAGTTGTAAACTTGTTTCCATGGGAGTTTCAATAGGTTTGCAATAAATTGAATGCCTAAATAATGATTCAAATGCACCAAAATCAGCCTTAAATGCAGCAATATGCTTCTCATTAGGACTAATGAGCAGCATGTCATCAACATATACAACAATGATCATAAGTATATCATCTCCATGCTTAACATATAAGGTTCTCTTAGTTGGATTGTTCTCAAAACCATGTGCAATCGTAGGCATGTATCTTTTCATATCAAGCACATGGCGCTTGCTTCAAAATATGTAATGCATTTTTCAACCTGTGCACTTTGTTTTCATGTCCTTTCTGCACAAAACCATGGGGCTGAAATACATAGAGTTCTTCATGTAAGTCACCATTCAAAAATGCAGTTTTAATGTCCAATTGATGTACATTCCAACCATGATGAGCTGCAAGTGCATAGATGCTATAAACGGTGGTCATTTGGCATGTGGGAGAAAATGTCTCATCAAAATCAATGCCTCTGTCTTAATTATAACCTTTGGCAATAGGCCTAGCCTTATACTTGTCAATTGATCCATCAGGCTTATGTTTCATCTTGTATACCCATTTATTGCCAATGGCCTTTTTGCTTGGAGGCAAATCACATAAAGACCAAGTATCATTCTTCATAATAGCTTCATATTCTGATTGCATAGCAGCCATCCATCTTTCTCAATTTTGTGCTTCATCAATAGAAATAGCCTCATTCTCATCACACAGATTAGTGACACCCTTTGCATAGCAATCAGATGCAAAGGAAGCACTAGGAGACACTAGATAAGTGCAATATGTCAAAGGTGCATTAAATTTGCTATCTCTCAAGGTCTCCACCAACCATTTAGGCATAATTTGTGCCTCCTCTATGTAAGCCCTATCATCAACAAATCATCATGTAAATCTGCATCATAAATGGAATGATCTGCATCATTATTTGGAACATATAGAGGCTAAGAAATCACCTCATTGGACTAGCACTTGACTATCCCTATAAAAAGAGGTAGCAAAGTGTCACACACATCTTTAGAGCTGATTGATTTCTTCTTCATACATGTAAGTAATGGCTGAATTGCATCTTCCACAAAAACAATGTCATGGCTAACCAAAATGTGTTTAGTCTATGGATGATATAGACAAGAGCATTTGCTTTTAGAATCATATCCAGCAAAAATATATTTCATTGCTTTATCATCCAATTTTGTACATTGTTGTTCATGCACTAATGCATCTAACAGACAACCAAAGGCACACTTATGAGCAATAGATGTCTTGCGAACATGTCAAGATTCATATGGATTGATTCACCACAATGCCTCACTATCAAAGTACCAAACATCCCAGTCTACTACAAACATACACTGCTCATGAGAAGATGCATCATAGCTAGAAACAATAGTTCCTATTCTTCATTTTGAACAAGATTAGTAGTCTCTATTTTAGGTGTAGAGGCCTTTGCAACAACCATTCCAACCTTTTTCTTCTTTGCGTCTTTTGCATCCAATTTAGGAAAACTCTTTGTGACATGATTATTTTTCTTACAATATTTGCAAAACTATTTCCATTTTTCTATTTTCTTCTTATCTTTGTCTTCCTTCTTCGACTAAGCATCATTAGCAAACTTTTCTTTTTCTACGGGGAACTTTGATTGAATCCTAATCTCCCTTTGACTGAATAGATTGAAAGAACAATTGAACATGTGAATGGGCATAATAACAATGGAGCCCCCCATATTCCACAAAGCATGAGTTGGACTACCCGAAGATGACACTCAAAAAGGACTGCCCAAAGGAGATTGGTTTAACAATTGGTTTTACATTGGCCTAGTGCCCACAATTATCCTATTGTAGGGAGGGATTGAGCCTTCACCCCTACCTCAAGAGGTGAAAGTCCCAACCAGGAAGCCTAAGATGCATTGAATGCATTAGCAGATTTTTGCTTACTAGTAGATTAACTCCATTTACCTTTGCCCTTTTAGCTAACTAAGGAAGATCGATCTGTAACATGCATGATTGACTTGTTCTACCTATATAGAAGAGCTTGCATAAGTGAACCATCTAGCAAGGCTTCATCAACAGAAATATCCTTCAAATATTTGATCTTTGTCAAAAAATGATCCATAGAATCTCCTTCATTCATATGCTCACTTGCCAACTATTTTTGAAGGTCAACAACATCCTTTGCTATCTTGTAGGAACAAATGTGAGGGATAATGGCATGTTTGATAGGTATCAATGCATGTGCCTCTACATCTTTGCCATCCCAACAAAGTTGCTCCACAATGGGTGCAGGAAGAACTATAGCACGATCAGAATCTTGAATATCATCATCTTCAATGCCACCTACATCACATTCAATAACTGTATTTGCAGGTGTAGAAGGAAGATTTTCAACGCCCTACATAGTATTCCATAAACCTTTTGCTATGAATTTTACATGAAGCATCATATATTCCCACAATGGGTAATTAGTACCATCCAAATTATCCTTAAAAACCAACATACAAAATACATCATTGCTTTCAACCATGGCCAATGATTGAATACTATGATGCAAAAAAATGACTATATCTCAAAAAGTTGGACAAAAGCACCCTGTTGAGCTCTGCTAAACCTATATCAAATTTTGAGATGCTTATACTGGTAAACCAAAAAGTGTATATACGTTTATCACAGAAGGTCAAAATTGCATGTATAGTCACTATGATAGTGCATTCGGAGGCTAAAAGGAGCTAAAATCAAAATTTTGATGCCACAAAGTGAAGATGTTTTGGATTCCTAATTGCCCCGAGTATGCTCACCAATTTTTGTGCGATTGTGAGATTGTGACCAAAGGGGTGTCAAGGACACCCTAGATGAAGCGATGACGTGCTTTGATACCAACTGTTGGAGTTCGGGGTCTGCAGAAGCACAAGAACAACACAAGGAAGAAGAAGAAGCTTGGATCACAACATAATACAAAATGTATTACCGAGTGAATATACTAAGGTAATTGAATCATTAGGGTTATAGACGTACATAGAAGTCAGGCGAAAAAACCTCCTGAAGAGGGAAAAATATGCCCTAACAATCCCAAGTGTGTTCACACACATCACTAACAAAAAATATCAACACCAACTTGTGAGAGGGGTGAAAGATGAATCTCAAGCTTATATTGATGGAAGCTTGAGAGGATAGGATCCCAACTAAAGTTTCTTAAGAAAGAAAGGTTAAGAGCCCAAAAGGTTCATGCCCTCAACTACTATGGAACAAAGAGAGAAAATAAAATACATCATCTATACATGTTTTAAAATTTACATCAAATCTCATGCATGCTCTCTTGACTAGGCCTAGTGCAAGGTTCTAGATGGATGGAGGTTCAAATCCAAGAACCTTGCACATATTCAACTCGTCCTTATGCTTATCAATCTCTTTTCTTTGACTTCAAACATGCAATTACAAAAGATAAAGGCTTAAGGAATCAAATGCATATGAAGCATGAGATGGATGCACCTGATAGATAGCTATGTAAACTTACTTTGTGAGTGCATGGATTTGAAATTGCTAGCCTTTTGTTTGAAGCTCCGATCACATGCTATAATATTTTTCCATGCAGTTTTGAATGAGGTTGGTTTAACCCCCACCACTAGAATTGTATAATCTTTTTCCAAATAGTATTCTGGGACATATGTGATCCAAGGGGCAGATCATCTATGAGAAGAGTTTCAGATTCATAACATAAGAGATTTTTGTGAATGTGAAGAAGAAGATGCTATTACCTTCAAGGTCTCCATGGATTCTCTACATGGGCTTTGATATCAATGTTAAGTCTTAGAGCATTAGGACCAAACGTGCTAGAGAGATGACTCTCCTCCCAATCTTATGCCTCTATATATAGCTCCTATGATGAAGGATGACCTATGGATTAATTGGATTCACATACACATGTGTAATCACCACCATTGCTTTTACACCTTCCACTAGAGTCCATGGTACATGTACTCACCATTGAGTTAAGACCCACAAAACTCAAGTTGAACCTCATTAGCTTGAGTGGATGCCTTTAGTTGGCTCTAAAACTCCTTGGGAGAAAATCCATCCCCATGCTCCCCATGGGGATTGAGCTCAAGACATCCTTCTTCCCATTCTTGAGACTTGGCCACTAGGCTAAGCGGATTACTTGTTTCAGGCACACAAGAAGCTATGTTTAAGTCTAATTTTGACCCTACATGAGAATGACTAAACAATGTGAAATTTTAGATATATCTCAATTAGTTGAACACTCATATTATAAGCTTACTTTCTAATAGTTTCCCAAATGCTATAGCCAAGGAGCACTCTTCAAGCATCATCAAAAGCATAAGGCAGTGTTTTTGGAGTGTTGAACCATCAAGGAAGGGCATAGGGAGATATTTTTGTTGCATAATCTAAGCAAAATTACTTTCACTTTTACCAAATCACATATACTCAATAAAAATTTGGTATTAATAATTCTTTTCATATCCTTGACTTTATGATTAGTCCTTTTTCGTAAGAGCCTTGTTGGTATCATTTTACCCTGAAAGTGAAACCCTAATCCTATCCTACACACACACACACACACATATATATATATATATATATATATATATATATATATATATATATATATATATATATATATATATACACACACACACACACACACACACACACACACACATATATATATATATATATATATATATATATATATATATATATATATATATATATATATATATCTCCCTAATCTTCTTCTTCTTTTTAGTCTTTTCTTTGAATCTCAAAACTTCGATCACATTCTTTATCTTTCCACAAGTTTGTGTCACAAACTACCTTATTCCCTCCTTTTTTTTTCTACTCATTCTGTTCCTTTGATGTACTAATTATTGTTTGCTTGCATCCACTCTTTCCCCTCTTCCCTTCTTAAAAATTTTGACACTCGTAATCTATTTAGCATCAACTAAGCACAAATTAGTTTTAAAGTAATGAGTCTTTGCATGGCATAAAAGCAAAACATTGAGTCTCTTTTTTTTCCTTAAAAGAATCGTACATTTCTAGAACAATGAGGTGTTAAAATAAGCCCAAAAGTTATTACGAATGTATTGGCCATGATTTAGAGCAAATAATACTAAAAATAGTAGATCAATTAATTGAATATGCTTAATCTTCATAAAATTTAAGTTTTCTTGATGTATTTTGTCAAAATTTTGACACATTTTTTTCAAGTTCGTGTTCAATAAAGTCCAATAACGATGGGGAACTATCTAATTGATTGTTAAGTATGAAGGATGCTAAAATTTGCCAACGGTTTAACTATAGTTCCTTAGTTTTCATTGATTTCATTTTTGTTACAAAATCAAATATTAAATCTAAGCATTCTAAAAAGAGAAATTCCTAAAAAGCACCATCAAAATATTTATAATAAATTATATTATATTTTATGGTAAATATATTCAAAGTATATTATTATTAAAATTAACTAGTTTCCATCAATAGTAAATTAATCATTTTCAAAAAAATAAAACTAAATCAAGGAATCAAATCTATATTATATTTATAATTAGTTTAAACATATGAGTGGAAGTATTTAAATTTTCACTCTAAAACAAAATGACTAAAACTATGCCTAGGTAGTCTATTAATAAAATAGATTTCATATGAACAAAGGTTAAATTTGAGCTAGTGTATTTTATGAATATTACACAAACAGATAGAATTCATTAACCATTAATAAATAAGTTAACTTGATGTTCAAAGATACTTGATGATCAATACATTCAAGCCCAAAAAGATTAAGCTTTGGTCGAAATTCCTTTAAAAGAAAACTATTTAATTGATTTTTGTTACACTTATGTGTCCCTCGAGTAGCTTTGATGTGAACCATTCCGCTACACATGGACACTTTTTTACTATAGTGCTAGCTAGAATTTTTTTCCCCATGTAACCACATGCACATGATATACTCATATGTGGTCATACTTTGTACTTAGGGACTAACTTATATCTCTCACTTCACTCCTTCTCATATCACTAATCATCTATCTACAGAGAGCTCTTCTAGCCATCACGTATCTCTATGCTTTGATCTCCTTCTTTGCTCTTGTGTGTACTTCTATTCATGCTTCCTCACTCACTCACACACCCTACAATGGTATCAGAGCAAGTTAAGCTCCTTCTTAACCAGCTAGTATTTTTGCATCATTGTTGCATGCAATTTTAATTGTGCAAATCGATTCCAGAGCATAGAAATACAAAGTTCAGCACTCAAAAGCTATTTCCATGAGGTGCCCTAGGGTATCCCCCCCTTTCAAATCCATTCATGCAGTCACATTTTCCATTGGAGTTACAATTTGTGAGCTGCATTTCAACTTTGTTGAAGTTCATATCTTGCTACTTTTGAGTTCTTTGGTGCAATGGTAAGTAACACTGAATTGTTTGACATGCTTCAAGCTTAAGATAAGCTTGATGGATCAACTATCCAATGTGGTCTTACAGCATGTTCTTGTTGCAAAGCAACTATGGAACATAGTGGTAGATGTCGACAAGTGTCGGGAATTGTACTCGCAACCTCCTAGCTAGGAGTGTGCTAGGCTAACCACTTGCCCCAAAAGCCATGGTTGAGGATTCTAATCCTCCCTCTCTTAAGGCATGGTTCAACCATCTCCTACTAGGATTATGTGACAACAAGAAACCCGATAGTTCTTCTACTACGTACCTTATTGTCATAGATTTAGGATCTTCTTCAAGTACAATGTCTATGCCTTCTCCACCTATGCAAGAAAAATTTAGATGACATGGAAAGGATGCTCAATCTCATGCATTGATTGCCCTTTCTGTGAAGCTTCATATTGTTCCACACATCCACTCATGCACTACTTCAAGACAATCTTGGACTTGCTTCTTTGTATGATGTGTGTAATGAATCACGTGTTGCTTACTTGAGAAAGCAACTTGAAGATGTATTTATGGCTGAAAATGAGTCAATGGATCTATATGCTACACACATCAAGGAATTGAAAGAACAATTGACAAAAATTGATAAGATCATTCTGAATGCATCATTCATTTCTACACTACTCAAGGATTTTCAGAATCTTTCATCTAATGCAAAGAATGATGAAGCTAATGTTGCTCAAGATGTTTGGGAATGTGTTGTTACATGTCATTATGATTCCTCATCATATTCTACATGTATGACTGTGAATGAGGCTCATTCAGATTGGGTTTTTGATAGTGGTGCTTTAAATCATATCACTTCATTCAAAAGATTTTTTGCATCTTTGAAAGATGCACCCATGGAAGGAAATGTTGTGCAAACAATGCTTCTTATTTTATTATTGGAGTTAAAGAACTTCAGTGTATGGCTACAAATGGATGTATTGTTACTCTCAAAAACACATTATATGTACCCAATATCAAGATAAATTTGATTTTGATTCCTATTATTGCTAGTGCCAAACTTCATGTACATTGTTCATAACAAATCAAATATGGTTCATGATTTCAACAATAATGATGTTATTGTGATGTCAAGGTTCATTATGCAATGGCTTGTATCTATTGGATACATATTAAGAGATTTGCCTCCAATGCCTTTCTTACACATACTTCTTCTATGTCTAGAATGTCATAAGGAAGGAAGCCTTATGATATAAGGAAGAGAGCTCACACACACAATCTCACAATCAAGGAGAAGCACACACACACTGATTGAGTCAAGGAAGAATGATCTTCTTCTTCTTCTTCTTCTTCTTCTTCTATTACATAAAAAGAATGTACAAGAATGACCTAAAAACAAGAATACAACAAGTGCAATATATAAAGACCAGTACATAAGGGAAAACCTAATGTTCGCGAATGAGTGAGCTGTCCAAAAACAAATGCGTCATCACTCTCGATAGATAAATCTAATAAAGCTCAATGAAGTGTCCCTGACATATACCAGAATGACCACTATACATGTAAGAGAAATGAAAAAGTGATACGTGTTATCCTAGATCATCATATATTGAGCTTGATATCTCAACACTCCACCTCAAGCTCAATGACATGTCCTCTAATCCAAGCATCTTCCGAAACTTCTTTAGCTTTTCTACTCCAAGTGCTTTAGTGAAAATATCAGCAACCTGCTCACCTGTTCTCACATAAACAAGATCAATATCACTTGCTAATACCTTCTCTCTGATGAAGTGATAATGTACCTCAATATGCTTTGTTCTCACATGAAAAACAGAGTTCCGTGCTAACTATATGCTGCTAAGATTATCACAATAGATGGTGATAGGCTTTTGCATTTCCACACCTAAATCTGCAAGTAGTATCTCCAGCCATGATGCCTCACATGCTGCCATTGCATCACCTCTATACTTAGCCTCTATACTCGATAAAGCAATAGTGGGTTGCTTCTTTCTACTCCATGTAATAGGTGCACTCCCACATGAGAATAGGAAGCCACTAGTATAGCTTCTATCTGGAATGCTACCAACCCAATCTGCATTGGAGTATCCATGAACCTGAAAATCTACACTAGCTTCATAAAACAATGTATAATCCAAAGTTGCACTCACATAACATAGAGTGCACCTCAAAGAGTCTAAAGTGGCTTCCTGGGAACCTGCATAAATTGACTTTCAAGTCCAACAATGTAGTTTAGACCAGGCCTCGTAATTATGAGATATATCGAACTTCCCACAATTTTCATGTACATAGTAACATTTTTTAATGCTTCACCTGATGTAGTGTCTAACTTCAAATTCTCATCTAATGGCATAGAAATTGACTTATAATCAGCCATACCATACTTTTGTAGCATATTCAAGGCATATTGCCTTTGCAACATCCATATACCTGTTTTTGTATGTATAAACTCAATGCCCAAGAAATAGCGCAGCACACCAAGATCTTTCATGTCAAATTCCTGCATAAAAAGTTGCTTTACCTCTTTAATGCTTTCTTCAATATCACCACTTACAATCAAGTCATCAACATAAACAGCCACAATTGTGATGCCATCATCACCCTTCCTTGCATATAGTGAATGATGTGCATCACACATAGAAAACCCACTGGTGGTTAAGTAAGCAGTGATCCTTGCATGCCATGCAGATGCTTTGAAACTTCATATCCTTGTGGTTGGTCCATGTATACTTCTTCGTGTAACTCACCATGTAGGAAATCATTCTTCACATCCATATGATGCAAAGTCCATCCTTTTGTTGTGACTAATGCAACAAGTGTTCTGACAGTAGACATTTTAGCTACAGGGCTGAATGTTTCCTCATAATCGATTCCATATGTTTGTGCACATCCTTTTGCTACCAATCATGCTTTGTACCTGCTTATGCTACCATCAGCATTGTGCTTTACCTTGTAAACCCACTTGCAACCTATGGGTTTCTTTCCTTGGGGCAATGGAACTAGCTTCCATGTATCATTTCCATAAAGTGCAGCCATCTCCCCATCAATAGCTTTTTCACAATGTGCATTTCCAATTGCATCTTCAAAAGAAGAGGGTTCATCATCTTGTATTACCTTTGTCATGTAGGCACAATGACGAGCCATGTAACTATCATATGTCAATCATTGCACTAAATTCCGCATCCTCCTAGATCTTCTTGGTCCTGAATCGCTTCTCCTTGTATCATCTGCATGTACCTTTCTTACTCTTGGAGCCTTCACAGAGTGAAATCCAAGTTCCTCATCAAGACTCTTTTCTAAACCGCTTGAATCTCCATCAACATCTTCAAAATTTGCACATGTTTTACTATGAGCAAAAAGCTTTTCTTTACCTTTCTTGGATGTATATGAGGAATTTGTTGGACTGAAATTTTTGCGCAATCTTCCACTCCATGGATTTGAGATGGAACTATTTCTTGGTGATGCATCTGATCCACTCAAAACTTGAGATTCTGCACTCGCTTTTTCAACATTTTCTTTGTCATTTGATTTAAGATTAAGCCCATCTTTGGCATCTGCATAGAAGCTTGACATTTCATCAAATTCCACATCTCTGCTCATGTTCACCTATCGTGTGAGTGGGTTATAACATTCATATCCCTTTTGTTCAAGGGAGTGTCCGATGGAGATACATTTTTCTACTTTTGGATTAAGCTTCGTCCTCAACTCATCTGGAACATGTACATATGCAATAAAACCAAATACTTTCATATGTGATAAGTTTGGCTTTTTACTTGTAAACTTCTCTTAAGGTTTAACTTGATGTACAACAGCAGTGGGAGTTTTGTTCATGATATATACAACAATATAAAGAGCTTTATCCCAATAGCAATGAGGCATATTCTTCTCAGCCATCAAGGCTCTTGCTATTTCTGCAATATGTCTATTTTTTCATTCAACAATGCCATTCTGTTGTGGTGTGTACCTGCATGAAAACTAATGTCGAATTCCATGACTTTTAAGAAAGTTGTTGAACTCATTTGACATGTATTCACCTCCTCCATCATATCTTAATGTCGAAATATTCTTCCTTGTCTATTTTTCCAACATAGCTTTAAAATTCTGGAACTGAGTGAACACCTCACTCTTCTCTTTCATGAAATATACCCATACTTTCTGTGTATGGTCATCAATGAATGTAACACCAAATCTGCAACCACCCATAGATGTGGTCTTTATAGGCAATCTTTTGTAGTTTGAGATAATGATAGGGAATGATCCTGGAGGAGTAAAGGTGTGTGAAAACTAACTACAAAAAACAAAACAACAGGGAAATTTTACCTTCCAACGATTTTCTCCAATACACTTACCATCACATGCTCAACTTAGAGCTCGATCCTCGGCAACGATGCCAAATTTGGTGTCACTCTAGCACAATGGAAAGTACCAATGTAAGGAGCTTCACCTCGTAATTGTCAATCCATGGAGAGGTTAGGCCGATATGAAGATCAAGAGCAAATGATGTGCATGAAGAAGATGGTGAGAAGTGCAAAGAGCATACACACACATGCATACGCACACACACTAGGAAAGACTCGATGGAGATCAATGAAAGGCAAGGAAAGAACTCATACTCATATTCATCATCAACTAGTTACAATAGCTCTTCTAAATGTAGCTCATAGGTTCAATAATAAACTAACAACACCTCAAAATGAGCTCTCTAGCTCTATTTATAGTTTTTGCCTAGTTTGATCGGTTTGACATCTAGTGACCGACATAGTTAAAAAATATGTTCTACCTCTAATTTGACCTATCTAACGGTTTCCAAAAATTACAAAAATTGGTATGAGCTTCCTACTTAGACTCCTCAAGCTTGAGGACTCCTTGGCTTGCACAGAATGGAGTTGCACTCGAGATAATTGGATATATGTACATATATTACATTGTTTTAATGATAAAGATCATTGTTGCCATGATGAAATATTTTTAGTTTTATGTGCCCCTCTTCTTCTATGACGAGAACCAGTACCTGATCCTTTGCCTTGAACATTTATCTTTGGGAGCATGTATATTAGTAAACCAAGAAGCATTGCAACTCATATGATTGCTACATCCACTATCAATATACCAAGTGTTGTCTACTTTGCTTGAATTCCCATTTATGTGCACTACTAATTTTTTGAACTTGTAGAAGCATAATTACCTTGGCCTTTTGTATGAAGAACCTTGATCATAGCTCCTTTGGTTTCCTCCTTAGTAGCAATCTCTAGCATACTGGCCAAGCTTTCCACATATGTAACATCCTTTGCCATCTTGATTCCTATTTTATTGATGTCTTCCTCCTCTTCCTCTTGTTCTTCCTCTACCTATTTGTGATGAGTTGCCTTGGTCACGTTCTTGATTTCTGAGTGGCCTTCCCTTCCTCCAAACCTTCCTTTGCCCTTGCCTTGTCCTCGTCTTCCTTTGCCCCTTTGATTACCAATTTCTCAAAATCAAGAAGATTATCCCTTACATGTATTGAAGTGGTAATGTTGGATTTTGCATTTGCAAAAGCACTCAAAGAACAAAAGGAAGACGAAGAATCTTGAAGCACAACACACAATACGAAATGTATTACAAAGAGAATGTACAAAGATAAGTGACCCATTAGGGTTATAGACGTATATACAAATCTGGGGAAAAAGGCTCTTAGAGAGGGAAGAAGGTGCCTCGGGGGTCCTATTGTGTTCATACACATCACTACTGAAATATATCAACAAATCCCCCTTGGGAGTGATGCAGTGAACAAGGAGTTGGCACTCATGTATAAGGAAGTGCCAAGCTATGTGGAAAGCTTCAAACTTCTCCCTAGGTAGAACCTTTGTGAAAAGGTCTGCAATGTTCTCTTGTGTGGGCACATATGCCAAACTGATCTCTCCAATAGAGAACCTCTCCCTGACATAATGATAGTGCAAATCAATGTGCTTAGTGCGAGCATGGAACACAGGGTTCCTCGCAACTGCCAATGTGCTCTGATTGTCACTAAAGATGGTGTTGGCAGAAGACTCACTGTTGGGGGCGAGACGAGTAAGAAGAGGAAAAAAAGAAAGCAACGTAAGAAACAGCTTCACTAAAAGGCAAATTTGAAGATAGACAAAGGTAAAGATACATCTCTGCAGGAAGCCCCGCAGGGGCGCAACACCCATCTCTGCACAGAGCCCCGCAGGGGCACGCACCAGGCTACAAAGCTAAACCCCGGGGTCCAGAGGAGTGGATTTTTCAAACATCAGAGTAGGACCAAAAGTTACAAAGGGGTAGAGGCTGAAAAGTTGAAGAGGGTGACTAAGAATAGCACATTCCTAGTCACTGGTGGCGTGCGTGGCAACCCAAGTCAACAGGCAAGACAATTACATCAGGCTCTCGAGTAGTAGAGCTTGAATCAAGAAGGCCATCGAATATGCATGTCTGTTTAACTGCAGACAATACTGACCACAGGGCGCGTGCGCGAAGCAAAGTCTGTCAAAGGAAGCGAGACTGTCAAGGGACGACAGAGGCGAAGAGGGGGAGAGTGTTGCAGAGCCAAAGAGCGCACAAAGCAGAGAAAAAGACGGGCCCCAAAATTTTTCCGATTTGGACCACATATTTTTGTAACATATTCATTTTTGTAATATATTTCCCCTTGTAAAGGCACTAGAGGAGTCCTCTAGATGCATTCCCACAGAAGAATAGAAGCTTACCCATGTAAAATAGTAGGAAATTAGCTCTTAGTGAATAAAGTGCCGGTCACTTGTGTGAAAGGACCATTTTTAGGGCACTAGTATATAAGTCAAATGTGACTCTTTGTAAAAGACTTTTTGCCATTGTGAGAATAGAGAGCACAGAAATTCGAATTTGTGTCTTCTTCCCTCTTCATCTTCTTCTTCGTGAGCTTGTATGCATGTGTATTGCTTGGAAAGAGTACTTGTGAGTGTTGTCTATCCTTGAGAGTGTTTCTTTGCTGTAGGAAAGGTGTGTGCGAGGTGTAGGAAGTGCTGAAGTGTAGGAAAGTATTCCCGCGACTCAGTATTTCTGTCATAACTTGAAGTAGGAGTGTCGGAATTGCGTGAAACCACTGCCATTGGATGCGTCTTCTTGAGAGCTTCGAAACGCATATGCTATTCGCTATGTTTGGAGCTCGGAGCTAGGAGAAAAGTCCAAAATACTGACGGCTGCTGCACCAAGTATCGTTTCGTCTTGACCTACTGTTGAAGCTTGTTAGGATAAGCATTTACCTCATTTTCACTCTTGAGTAGTTCATTTGCATTGACCATTACGTGATTGCATGTCTTCATACACTCGGCTAGGTTAGTATACTCTTCGGATTGATAAATTAAAAGCGTGTATCCCCACTATATGCACTTGTGAGGGGATTGAGGTATAGTCTCTTTCTCCGCAAGTCCCTAAGTTGAAGCTTAGGTCAACACACTTTTTGGCGCCGTTGCCGGGGAGTGACGAATCAAACCGAGGCATTCGCGTGATGGTAAGTAGCTTTTTGCTTTGAAGAACTTGGAGGATCGGAAATCTTCTCTTCTTTGGTAAGTCAATTTCAACCGCACTTGCTACTTCTCATTCTTGGAGTGTGTGTAGTGAGTTGATAGATTAGGGAAGTGAGTAGAAGAAGTAGAATAGGAGTGAGTGGAGAGTAGAGTAGGCTTTAGGTTTGTTCAAGAATTTCCATTTTTCTGTAAGCTAGGAATTTCCAAGTATAAAAGCCAAAAATTTTTTCATTTTCAAGTTACTTGTTGAACAAGTATCGTGGAGAGCTGTGTCGAGTATCGTGTGAGCCCAGCGATCGTTTCGAGGAAGAGCAAGCAATAGGGAAGAGTCCTGTGCAAAAGAGTTAGACCAAGAGATCATGGGTGCTTCCAAGGTAAACTAAACTACCTATTTGCTCAGAAATTTTCAGCATTTCAACTTAGGAAAGAGAAAAACGACCTGCGCTGAGTGTCGTTTGGGCCTTCAGGGGGTTAAAGGTCATTGGTTGATTGCTACAGTGGGTGAGGGTAAGAGAGAAGACCTAGGAGAGAAAGGGGGAAACTTCAAACCTCAAAAAACATTACAAAAAAATTGAAAAAGGGTCAAGTATCGCTTTGCTCCTGCGGTCGAGTATCGTTTTACTCCTGCGGTTGAGTATCGCGATATTTCCCAGCGGTCATAGATCGTTTTAGACAGAGGTCGTAGATCGTTTCAGATAGAGATCGTCTCGTTAGAGATCGTTTCAGGCAGCGGTCGTAGATCGTTTCAGATAGAGATCGTTTGTCAGCGATCGTTTTCTCAGAGGTCGTGAGAGTCAAGTATCGTGACTTGAAATTTTCTTTCAGTCACATTCCAGCCCAAGTCTTCCTAGACTTCTAAACCATAACTTAGAACTCTAGAGACTAAAGGTGGACAAGATTTGATTAGAGCTCTTAAGTGAATGAACTTGAGATCAGGAAGAACCCTAGGGAGCCGAAGAAGTGTAATTTCTTCCGTAGGGAGTGTTGCCGAACCAAGTAACCGTTCACACTATTCTGAGACCTCCAGTGAGTCAGAAGGAGAAATCCCCATGGCTTCCGAGGATATGCAAAACACTGTGCCCATGATTGGCCAGATGTCCATCATTGAGGGCGAATACAGAACTTCCTTAGAATATGTGAGCACTAACCTCAATGAGATCCCTATCTATTTAGATGGTCTAAACAGATCAGTGGCCAGATTGAGGAAGGCTTCAGAGGCCTACATAGTGCCAAGACCAGCAGTTAAGTACATAGGAGGACTGTACATGGATAAACAAGACATTCAATACATGGTCACCGAACACCCGGAAATCATTAATGAGCGTGGTGAGGAAAATGACACTTCAAGTTTAAATGGACATGGAACTGAGGAACAAGTAACAACTCCTAGAGGTAGATCGACAATTACTAAACTTTGGAGAGGAGACTTAGTTCCCCAGGATGACACTCTAATAGATGTGTATTTGATCAATGGGATGGAGCACCTGCTCAGAACCCATTCCTCTATTTGGGACGCTGCTCCTAATCCAGTTACCATCTATGAGTTACAAGATCCTGAATTCCCCACCATCATCACATATTTGGACAAAAACCACAGAAGGTATTGGCCAGTCACTGAATTAGAGAGAGCTGAGCTGAAATATCAGAACATTCCAGTGTTCCCCCCAAGGGACCAGGCAACCACTTCACGGAACCCACATGGAACTTCCCGAAATGATTCAAGTCAACATTCGGGACAAACACAACAAGCTCAACAAACCCAGATTCCCATCAGACCACATGTACAATTCGCAATGCCTGCCACTAATCCTAATTATCGGCCACAACCAGCTATTGACCCAAGACAAGGAGCTCATGCTCCAGTCAGACCACAGGTAATACGAGGACCAGGCATACCTATAGGAAGACCAAATTACCCTGTAATGCCGAGACAACCTGAAACAGGAAGAAGACTAAGGCCGATTCAAGTGGCCAAGTGTATGAGAAATCATTATGATGGCTCGAGTGAACCCTATAATCACATAGCAGAATTTAAACAAGTAGTTAGAGCCGAACAGGTAGAGGACTTCATGATTCAATATGAGTCCTTTGGCCTTACCTTGTCAGACACAGCCCTGGCTTGGTTTCAGCCATTAGACCCAAATACCTTTCAGAACATGGATCAAGTGTATCAAGAAATGATTGAAGAATTTACCAAGTCTGGAATCAAGAACAATTCTTCGTCATTAATCCACAGCTTCAAACAAGCTCCAACTGAGTCGGTAAGATTGGCTGCCAGGAGATTCAAGCAGTATGTGGATAGATGCCCCGTAGAGGAGAGACCAACTCAAAACAAAATGGTATCATTGTTCTTAGAAGGACTATTAAACGGAACCTTGAGGTCATTAGTGTATGTGAAGAGAGTTCAAACTCTGCAAGAGTGTATGAAGGAATGTATAGACCTAGAGGATAACCTTGCAGGAGACTTGAAAATACCCCAAGGAAGTGTGAAAAGTGAAGAGTCATCAAATAGCACATCAAACCCTAAAAACAACATAGAGGAAATTGCCGACTTGCTAGCAAAAAAACTGAATATGCAAGGACAGAGGAATTATCCCACCAATCCTATGAGAATGCCTATGCTTAGAAGATGTATGCAGTGCGGAGGAGATCATCCTTCTCACTTGTGTACCAGGGGAGTAGTCCCACCACCTGCCTATGCTCCTCATAGACCCTCTGTTCCCGGACCACTACAGTATTGCAGCATAGAGCAGAGATACACAAATCATAACACTGAGAATTGCCCTTACAATAGGCAAACCAGACCCGCACAGCCTTATGTGAGACCATATGGATATCCTCAGAACCAGCAAGGAGGAGATGCCTTCAGATACCCCTCACATCAGCTGCAGGCACCAATACCACGACCGTACACACACCAGGGATTTACACAGCCTCAACCAGTGTTAGGACAACAACCGCCCCACCCTCAAAACGTTGTCCCAGTTAAGATAGCACAACCAGAGGAAAACTTAGAAAGGGCCATAGTGCCTGCAACGCCTTTGACTAGCAGTGAACCATATGATTCATTTTACGAACCTAGTCAAGGAGCATACCCAGGTTATGAGAGCTCAACAATGGAATATGGGCAACAATACGACCCATATGCTTATGGCATGGAGACGTCGGAGAGTCCATATAACTACGAGCAAGATTATGTACCATTAATGTACACAGCTCCTAGAGCAACCATGCCACCTCGACCAATGAATAGACCGCCTGTACCTAGAGGACCATGCTACAGGTGTGGAGGTGACCACTATATTAGAGAATGTACGTTGCCAAATCCACCACCACCACAACGAGTTTGGGAAGGATACTGTAGCGATTGTGGAAAGGAACATCTTTTTAGAGATTGTCCTAAGAACCCAAACAAAGTCACATCTAATGTACAGATTAACGTGATAGAAGTAATTGAGTCGTCAGGGAGTGATAAAGAGTACACTATACCTTTAAAAGCCATAACAAGAGCAAGGGCTAGAGAAGACCCTGCTAAAACCACAGAAAATAATCAACGTGACAAAGAGGGAAATACACCCATCCCTCACAGAGTAGAAGACTCAGAAGAACCAGAAAAAAGTATCATCAGTAAACGATCCCAAAAATGGAAGCAAAGGAGAGACAGGATAAAAGAAAAAAAGTTAGTGCAACAGAAGGAAAAGGAAAAGAGTAAACAGAAATCAACAGAGGAATCACAAGTGGAAGAAGACAATAAAAAGGAGAATAAAAAGGAGGAGGTAGAATCGGTATTAGCAGACCCAATGCCTGAAGATTTAGCTATGTGGATTCAGGCATACAAAGAGAGAATTAAAGCCGGACCTACCATAGAACAACATGAGAGAGAATATCTGAGAGGTGACCTAGAGAAAGAAAGATTGGAAATCTGCAAAAAATTGATAGAAGTTGCCCAACAAACATTAGAAAAACCCAAGTCACCCTTACCAAACAATCGAATTGGCGAAGAAAAATTCCAAGAGTGTCTAAACAATCAGGAAAAGCCTAATGTAAGTAGACCTCTGGATGATGAAATTGGTATTGAGAGAAAGGAAGGATCCATAGTCCCTGAAACAGAAGGAGACTGGACTAAGGATTTATGGGCGAGAATTCAAGAGGACAAGTGGAAAAAAATAGAGGGAATGGAACCGCCTTTTGAAGAGTTGAAAGCAGAAAACGAAATAGAGGATTCAATACCTGAACTTAATTCAGAAGGGATTTTCCCGATGGATGCAAGTGACAAAGAAGCCGAAGACGATGTAAAGGAACTACCTAATTACACCGGGGAATACGAGCACAACTCAGAATTGTATCGCATTCCATCAATACAAAGAAGGGAAACGAATCCATCAGTTCAAACATCGGAGATCATACAACGCCTTAGAGAGGTGAAAATCCCATGTACCTTAACATTCGAGGAATTGTTAAAGGTGAAACCACATCTAAAAGAAAAATTGATCAATCAGTGGGAAGTCAAGGAAGAAAAAAAGGAGGTAGATGACGAAGTGAAAACAATGAGAATTCCAGTGGATAAAGTAGGAGACTTTAGTGAAGGAGATGAAGGAAATACCTGTCTACCAATCACCTATAGGGGTTACACAACCGAAGCCATATTAGATTCAGGAGCTGGCGTTGGCATTGCTACCAAAGAAATTTGGGAGAAATGGGGAAAACCAGCATTGAGACCAACACGTATGAAAATTCAGATGGCCGATGGACATACAGAAAGACCCTTAGGATTGTTGGAACGAGTAGTCTTCACTACGTGTGGAGTGGAATTCGAACATACTTTAGCAATTTGTCACTTTGAAAGGCCGAGCAACTATGAGATGATCCTGGGAAGGCCATTCATGAGATAGCTAAAGGTCGTACAAGATTGGGGAAAGGATGCAGTGTACCTACAACACGCAGGAGTCACCACTAGGATCAACCTACATACGTACACATATCAAGATGTCCCACCTCTGCAATGGAATCAAATCCATAAAGAGGAAGACGATCAATCGATTCATAGTGCAGGTTCTAGTGACCAATCCTGGATGAACGAGGACACTCATCTATGGATGTGCCAAGCTGCAAAAAAGGAAGAAGAGAGAAGAAAAAGTTGGCAGCAGAAACAAGGTATAGTGAGATCGGTACAAGATCCAGCTTATATGCCACAAGTATTTCCAGACGAAGAATTCGAACCTCATGGTTGGATGGAAATCTTAGCCACCCTCGATGTTTGTGTAAACGAAGAAGTGGTAACTATGAACGAATGTATTGACGAGGAGGGTTATGACATTAGCCTGTATATGGTAGTCCTTCAGGAGGCAGAAGAAGGAGAAGTATTTGAGAAAGACTGGAAGGAGGACTACGAGAGCATTGAAATGGAATCAGAACCCCTGGATCTAGGAATTAGTACCACCAACATGGATATCATTGCCAATGAACAACATGAGGATCTCACACAAAAGAGAGAATTAGAAGTTGAAAGGGAGTTAGAGGATGAAGATAATAAGCTTCAAGACCAATTCGAGGTACCAGCTCACTTCAAAAAATATGAAATAGAAGAGAGGAAGATTGCTATTCAAATGCCTAAAAGAGAGGCACAACCGGGAATAGCATATGATAATAAAGAGCAGACCAAGAAAATAGTTGTAACCATGGAAGGAGGAGAGGAACGATGTACTTTCATAGGACAGGATGTCTCAGCGGAAGAAGAGCAAGACTTAATTCAACTCATAAGAGAATACCGGGATGTCTTTGCTTGGACTTATAAGGATTTAAAAGGAGTAGATCCATCTATATGTGCGCATAGAATCCCCATGACATCCGAAGCCAAACCTTCCAAACAAAGACCTTATACTTATAATGAGGTGTATTCAGCCAAGATAAAAGAAGAAATAGATAAGTTGTTGGATGCCGGATTCATATATGAGATAGAACACACAGAATGGGTATCGCCATTAGTGGTAGTGCCCAAGAAAAATGGAAAATTGAGAGTGTGCATAAATCTAAAGAAGGTGAATGCAGCCACTATACGTGATAGCTACCCATTACCGATTACGGATCATCTATTGGAGAGAGTAGCAGGTAAGGAGGTCTATAGCTTCCTAGATGGTTTCTCTGGATACAATCAGGTGGCTATCGCGACTGAGGACCAACACAAGACAGCATTTGCCACTGAATGGGGTGTGTATGCATTCAGAGTGATGCCCTTTGGACTCACTAATGCACCGGCCACCTTCCAACGATTAATGTGTCACGTTTTCAAGGAATTTTTGAAAAAAAGCATGGAAGTGTATGTAGATGATCTTTGCACGTATTCCAATCAAAGACCTGATCACATACCTGAATTAAGGAAGATATTCAACAAATGTAGGGAGTATAGAGTCTGCTTAAACCCAGAAAAATGTGTCTTCATGGTACGACAAGGAAAAATACTAGGACACATAGTCTCAAGAAATGGGATATCTACGGATGAAGATAAGATCAAAGTCATATTGGACTTACCAAGACCCAAAAATGTAAAGGAAGTACAAGCCTTTATGGGACACTGTGGATATTACCGTAGGTTTATTCACATGTATGCCATAATAGCTAAGCCCTTATACGGTCTATTGACTCAGTTCACTTGGACGGACGAGTGTGAGAAGGCCTTCAACGAGCTTAAAAAGAGGTTGAGTACAGCCCCAATTCTAAAATCACCCAACTGGAACAAGCCTTTTCATATTCATGTTGACGCTTCGAACTACGCAATTGGATGTATCCTAGCTCAACCGGCTGATGAGGGAAAGCTTGATCATCCAATCGCTTATGCGAGTAGACAATTAAACCAAGCCGAAAGAAATTACACGACTACAGAAAGAGAGGGCTTAGGAATGGTTTATGCAGTCAAGAAGTTTAGACATTACCTCTTAGCCAACAAATTCAAATTCTTCATAGACCATCAAGCTTTGTTGTATTTAGTCAATAAACCTTGTAGCACGGGAAGGTTGGTGCGATGGTTCTTGTTACTAATGGAGTTTGACTTTGAGGTAATAGTCAAAAAAGGAAACACGCATGTGAGAGCAGACCACCTGTCTAGGTTAAAACACGGAGAGCCACCCAACGGAGTTCCTGATGATTTGCCAGACACCTATCTTTTTAACCTGGAAGTATGTCCTCAATGGGCCGAAAAGTTGATCCCTATACTTACACATGGACCTAAAGATGGGATCACGTCAAACCGAAGGCAAGATCTTTGGAAGACTAAAAACCTTCACATTATTGCTGGAAGTTTATACCACCAGGAGTCAAGCGGATTACTGACGAGATGCGTGGAGGAAGATGAACAAAACATGTGGCTTCAGAAAGCGCACATAAATCAATGGAACACTCACTTGAACGCAAATGGAACATGGCAAACACTCAAGAGATTCGGCATATATTGGCCAACCATGCAACGAGATGCACATCATTATGTGTCAACCTGTCAAATCTGTCAAGAACGAATCCCAGATGAGAACTCTACGTTATGCTATTCTACAATAGCACCAAGGTGGAGCATGCCTTTAGTAAAGTTCTTGAAAACTCGAGAGTACCCTGATGGAGCTACCTTAGCAAGGAAACGTGCTCTTGAAGAACAGAGCAAAGATTACGTCATCCTAGGAAAACAACTCTTTAAACGAGGGAGAGATAACCAGCTAAGATTGTGCATTCATGAAAATGAATATCTCTCTGTCTTAGAAATGGCACACACAGGAGCTGCGGGAGGACATTTCTCAGCAGATAGAACAGTCAAGATGATTCTCTTTGCAGGCCTGTGGTGGCCAACTCTACATATGGACGCAGAGACATATGTGAGAAGCTGTGAAACATGCCAGAGAGCAAAATATCCTATTAGAAGAGATGACATGCCTTTAAGACCCATGGTTTGTGCGAGAGCATTTACCAAGTGGGGTATTGATTTCATAGGACCTATCAATCCACCGGCGAAAGGATCACATGCGGAGTACATAATAGTAGCCACCGACTACTTGACTAAATGGGTAGAAGCAAAAGCCACTAGAAAGAATGATGCTCAAACCACAGCAAAATTTCTCTTTGAGCACATATTCACACGCTTTGGACTACCGATTGAGATAGTGAGTGATTGAGGAACGCATTTCTTAAACGAAGTCATTGAATCGCTAATGAATGAATTCTTAGTGATTCATAAAAAATCAGCCCCATACCACCCTCAAGCTAATGGGCAGGCTGAAAGTTCCAACAAAGTACTTTGTACGGTATTGACAAAGATTGTCAATAATGGAAGGTCAGATTGGGACAAACAATTGCATCACGCAATTTGGGCCTTCCGAGTGGCTTATAAAACGGCTATTGGAACTACACCTTTCAATCTAGTGTATGGGCAGAATGCAATTTTGCCAATTGATTTCTTAGTACCTACATTGAGAGTGGCCCAGCAGTATGAGTGGAACGGTCACGAATTATCTCAGCAATTAGATCAGATTGAAAAGCTACACGAGACAAGATTGCAAGCGGTAGCGGGCATTTATGCAGCCAAACGGAGACAAAAGGCTTATTATGATGCACATATAAAAGACAAGGGACTGAAAGAAGGCGATTTAGTCTTAGTATACACCCTCAAACAGCATGCAAAGAAACTACAAAAACGCGGATATGGACCCATGATTATAAATCGAATCTCTACTAGTGGTGCAGTCAATCTCGCCACACTAGACGGAGATATTCTTCCCAATTACATCAGTGGATGCCGAGTGAAAAGATTCATGGAGCCTCTAACGGATCAAATGTTAGCACGACTCTTAGGAGCTCAGAGTAGAAAAAAGGAAGAAGAACGCATACGAGAAGAAGCTAGACAGGAAGCCCTAGAACGTATCAGAAAACGGAAAGAGTGGATGAGAGAAAGAGACGAGAGATATCGAGTAGGAGAAGAGCTCATCCCTATGGCTAATTTTAGAGCCACTGAGAACTCCGGACAACAAAGAAGACAGCCTTATTTGAATCTGGGAGCAGGACGAAAAGAGTACCACTTAGTGGATGCTCTTATAGACACAGGAGCAGCAATAAGCTGCATTAGATTTTCCTTGTCTCAGAGACTTAAAGAGGAGTTACGCCCATCGAAGGCACAGCTAATTGGAATAGGAGGAAAAGTTACTCAATGCATAGGTGAGATCACTTTACGTTTACATATGGGGAACAACACAATGGAGCAGAGACTCTTAGTATGTCAGGACCAAGATCTGCTTGAAGATGTGGTGTTAGGACAAGATTGGATCTACGAATATGAGGTAACCATTCAATTGGCTTTAGGATATATCTCGGCCAGAATAGGACCTCGTGAAGTATTTAGTTTGCTAGACGAACGACCACCCAAAGCTGCTATTATAGAGCCAGAAGTTCATCCTAATGAACAAAGTCATGATTGTATGTTCACTAGCAATATAGGAACCCCATCGTCAAGTACTTCATGTGAAAATATTGTGAGTCCTGTGTGCACTCCATCCTTGAGTTTAGAGAGTCACAAGAGTGCACAAGAACATGAAACCAAGCACAGAGAACCACAAAGCACAAGAGAGACTATTCCTCTGCAAGAAGTGAAGTCTACACCCGTGAAAGTGTACCCCATTCCACACTCTACACTAGCTTGGATAAGAAAGGATCAAAAGAAGGCATATCTCCAGCAACAGAAACGTCTTCGACAGCAGCATGAGCACTTGTATAAGAAGACAAAGAATTTCAGACACTTTCAGCAACCACGACTCAAGAGCATATGGATCCCAAAGAAGCTGATAACTGCACAACCTGATCGAACCAAAATTTGGATCCCAAAGTCACGTACCCAAAGGACGACCATCCCAAACAAGGAACATCCTCAGAAGAGCTATCATACTCAACATGGTCAACAGACACATCAGACGAGGGAAAGGACATATTGGAGGAAGAAGGAATCTACAGATGCAATGCAAACCAACCTGAGATTCCCAAAACAGAATCAGCAGACATACTACCGAAGACGAACCGCATTCATCAAAAAGGTGGAGAATACAGTACGTTCCGCCAAAGTGAACCAAATCTGGGTGCCGAAAGACAAGACAAGCTGCATACATCGAGCAACTACTTCCAATTGCACACATGAGGAATTGTCAAGATCCAGAGTATGCATGATAGGGCCACATTACAAGGCCAAGCATTTGGCACGTCCTTCTTCTACTTTCGGATAGTATCGCACATTTTCCCTTTGGAAATAGGAGAGCACTTGTACATACTTAAAAAATAACTCCAAAAAAAAAAAAAAAAAAAAAAAAAAAAAATCACTAATCGCTTCGGCTTTGTACTAACTTTTATGTTTTCTTTTCAGCAAAAAATATAAAAATGCATGAAAAATTCAGGTATTACCTTTCTCACACCCACGGGGAAGGGACGGCACCATGCACTCGGAGCAACATCGAATTATTAATCAACATATGGAGGAGGATTTCGGATAAAAGATATGGATACTAACTCATCCTCTATATTGAGTGCAGATGACATCTTCTGACTCAGAAGCTACACAGCAGGAAGAGGAACTACTTCTTCCATTGGGGTCAATAACCAAGGTCAGAGGACATTGGTTTCGAGATGACCAACCTATCTCGGAACTTCTATTCATGGCAACCATCAAGATTATGGACAGGGACCACTATTTCCCTATTATGTCACAAGATTTCAAGACCATAATACAAGGGTTACCACATATCGAGGAAGTATGGACTCAAGCTGGCATTGAAGCATTTTTGAAGATACCTATATGTGTACCCGACTTCCAAAGATGTACACAAGTAATGAATACTATGCAGTCGGCTGCTACAAAGATTTCGGTTCCAGAAGCAACGGTTTTGGACAAGGTGGGCACGTGGAAGACCATTCAATTCACTCATGAATTGATCAATAAGGCCTTTGGATGGAATCAAGAAGGCATTACCAATGTCAAAGAGGAATGCCATGACCCCAAGAAAAGATCATTCCTGGAGATTAACAGAGTAGATATTGAAGATGCGGTACGTTTGGTACATCAACACTTTTGTTTTCCTGGCATGAACAGATACACCGCACCACAAAAAATTGTAGTACAACTCCTATCGCATGCCATGAGACAGATAGGAAACAAGGTGAATCTCACAGGTTACGTACAAGAGCGATTGTTTGAAGCTCAGAAGAAATGGGGGCAAAAGAAGTTCCTGAACGGTGGTTCAGCTTTGACCCTATTGATATATGAAGCCCTAGACATGAGACACTGCTTACGAGAGATGCCGACAGCAGAAGGGCTAGCAAGGTATGCAAAATCCGCTTCTGTCCCCAAGAAGAAGAAAGCAGCAGTCGTGGTGGAAGAGGCTGGAACCAGCACACAGAAGCCCATGAGGGGTACGAAACGCTTGCGAGAAGAAGAAGCCCAAGCAACACCTCAGTCTAAGAGAACGCACCTCTTGCCTAAGGTCACGACGGCTCAAATGCCGATTTCAAAAAGAGACTTGTCAGCCGCCCTCGAGCAAACACATCAGTATATGCAAGGGCGGGTAAATCTAAATGTCCAAGGACATCAATATAGACAAGCAAGTCAAGCTCAGCAAAAAGAGAGTACCGAAAAGACTCCAAAACAACCTGGAAGATACCAAGAATTGGGCATTGATGACTCGAGTACGAATACGGAATCCAGTCCTGAGAAAGACACGCTAGATACCGATATCAGGACAGAAACATATGAAGTGGAAGGACAAGAAATTGATCAAGTGGACGTGACACCGGACAGCCAGAAGGAAAAAGAAAAGAAGGTGGATGATGCTAAGGAACAGGAGCACGTCATTCAATTGAATGACAATACAAAAATAAGCATCAAGGAAGATACGACTATTGGGGTTACACATGCCAAAATACCTATTAAAGAGGAAGAACAAACCCCAGTGAATAAGGAAACGGGAGAGCCCCAACAAAAAGAACAAACCATAATCGAGGTGCCTGATGACACACCTCAAGCACAGGATGAAAACATGAGGGCTGAGCCACGGATACAGCTTCAAATCAGGCAGCCCCATGATACCACTTTACACATTGCTCAAGGCAAAGACGTGACTACCGGAGAAGAACCCTCAATACCGAAAACTTGGCTCAATGTGGATGTGACTCAACTGAAGCCGGTAGTAAAGCAAATGATCCAGACAGCCATGGACACCCAACAGCAAATGATGGATACAGATGCTGAATATGATCAAGCACGAAGAGAAAAAAATCAGTTTCAACTCATGAGTGAACAGTTATCGGCACAGCTAATTGCAGCACAAAAAGAAGTGGCAAACAAAAATACTGAAGTGCTAGCAATTAAGACACAATATGACGAATCCATTGCCCAAAATCAAAAGCTGCTTACACAACTAGAAGAGTTGCAACAATTACACAAAGCAAGCGAGGCTGAGAAAGAAAAAATGAAGATGCGAAGCGTACTATTAGAGCAACAACTCAAGCTATATCTCGAAGAGAACGACAGCCTGCGCGATAGGAATAAAGAATTAATGAAATCTTTATTATATGATCAACCACTGATACAACAGGGCCCCTCAGAAACTAAAGAACAGGAATTAAAAGAACAGATAGCGGAGTATGCCAAGTTGCTATGACAAGCTAAGGAAGTACAAGAAGAATCAGAACGGCGGCACAATCAAGAAATAAGTGAGCTCAAAAGGCAGCTGAATTCAGCACAGCCAAAACTAGTACAGAGCTACAGTGAAAACATGGATCACGTAGCTGACATAGGTAAAGAGCTCCTAACCACCAAAGAAAAACTCGGGGAAGCCCTACAACAGATAAAGGAAAAAGATGACTGCATTGAAGAGTTAAAAAATCAGCAGAAAAGCAAAGAACCGATCGGGACATCAGTAGTGCCAGAAACAGAACATCCTACTGACGAGGTAGAGAAATAAGTCAGAAGGAACGGGCACTAGTGGTGTCCCGATTGACGGAAAATTTTGAGAATGAAGTCATCAAGGTCATGAAGGAAGCAAAAATCAAAGGTAAAGACTTGGACAAGATCATAAAGCCTTTCAACATTCCATATGGACTATTGAAAGAGAAAACAAGGCAATATATAAAGAAGGTTACGCACAAAAGCCCAGATGAGCAGCTCAGTTTCAAAAACGACACATTCATGTACACTCAAGCAGAGTTCGAAGCTGCACAGCCGGTGTGGAGGAGAAAATTTTTGGAAAAACATCCCACACTACGGGTGCACTGGGAGGCCGCACCTTATTTATTACAGGTAAACCCTTCGTTTTGTCCAATACCACGCAGAAGGGACACAACAGAATTTTTGGCTTTACAACGCAGCGGTAATCTTAATAAACAGTGGCTAAACTATCCGATGTTACCTAGCCCGCCACATAACTATTTGCCAACAGAGGATTACATGATCAAAACAATAGAATTTTGGCTACAAAACTATGCGACAGTACCAGACTTAGCAGTTAAGATGACAAATAAAATACTTAGTATGCTACTTACAGTTTTGAAGGTCTTCAAACATGCGGCATATACATTTCTGAACTTCATCGGCATTAATCAAGGCACAGATATACTTATTTTTGATCTATCAGTAATGCCGAGCCGCCCCACAATAATGGCATATTATTCTAGACTCATGTTTTTGCCAAGTCCGTATATGCAGACTTTCGAAGAAGCATTTTTTATAGGCTTTTTTGAAATAGATTCAGAGGTATTGTTGAAGATGTCATCAAATCTGAATGCCAGACTTGTGGCATATGAATTAAGCTTCTTTGCAGATCATAGACAATCGCCAAACGATGGAGTCAAAGCTGAACAATGGAAACAGATCATGATACGTGAAGCTAATCTGCTAAATGATACAGAGCAACAAGTATACAGAACATACGCCCGGCGCTTATCAAAGCCTGTCGGGGACGACAGAGTTCAGGAGGGGGGCAGTGTTGGGGGCGAGACGAGTAAGAAGAGGAAAAAAGGAAAGCAACGTAAGAAACAGCTTCACTAAAAGGCAAATTTGAAGATAGACAAAGGTAAAGATACATCTCTGCAGGAAGCCCCGCAGGGGCGCAACACCCATCTCTGCACAGAGCCCCGCAGGGGCACGCACCAGGCTACAAAGCTAAACCCCGGGGTCCAGAGGAGTGGATTTTTCAAACATCAGAGTAGGACCAAAAGTTACAAAGGGGTAGAGGCTGAAAAGTTGAAGAGGGTGACTAAGAATAGCACATTCCTAGTCACTGGTGGCGTGCGTGGCAACCCAAGTCAACAGGCAAGACAATTACATCAGGCTCTCGAGTAGTAGAGCTTGAATCAAGAAGGCCATCGAATCTGCATGTCTGTTTAACTGCAGACAATACTGACCACAGGGCGCGTGCGCGAAGCAAAGTCTGTCAAAGGAAGCGAGACTGTCAAGGGACGACAGAGGCGAAGAGGGGGAGAGTGTTGCAGAGCCAAAGAGCGCACAAAGCAGAGAAAAAGACGGGCCCCAAAATTTTTCCGATTTGGACCACATATTTTTGTAACATATTCATTTTTGTAATATATTTCCCCTTGTAAAGGCACTAGAGGAGTCCTCTAGATGCATTCCCACAGAAGAATAGAAGCTTACCCATGTAAAATAGTAGGAAATTAGCTCTTAGTGAATAAAGTGCCGGTCACTTGTGTGAAAGGACCATTTTTA
>CM035435.1:82524903-82569903 GCA_020310875.1 Ceratopteris richardii
GTTTAGCCTTGAAATTTGGTTTGTGTTTTGTCCTTGTGTACGAGGAGTGAGGTTGTGTAGTAACTTTTGTCACCAAGGTGGCCTCCTTCTTGCCATTTGGTTGCAGTTGTCCTCCTCTACTTTGTGAAAGTGATCCTTCCAATTGTGATGTTGATACCTTTGGAAGAGAAGAGGGTCACAACACTTGCAGGACATGCCCATCAGTAGGTCACGAATATTGAACATTGGACTCTGTAGTGCTTGCAAACTATAGGGTATTGAAATCAAAAGGGCCCTTTCCTTCCAATTCAACTATTAGGCATTGCTTGTTAATCGAGACATGAAGTGATCGTTGTCACAGGTTTAAGTCAATTGCATGATCGTAAACCAATCCTATCCTAGTATCATATGTTATGTGATGTCCTCATCATGACAAACTAGCAACTTTATTGTCAAAGGGACATCCTTTAAGAGGATAGGAATGTTCGCTTGGCCAATACAAGGGGTTTCCATGCCTCCTAAGCCCACTAAATAAGCTTCTAATGGCTTAGCTTCCATGCTCAATCCTTTACAACATGAGTACCTAATTGCACTAGTGGCAGCTCCAAAATCAATCAGAGCTTTGATCATCTAATTTTTGCAGGGTTTGCTTTAGTTTGTATACCCACTTAGTGCCAATGGCCTTCTTGCGAGGAGGCAAGTCACATAAAGACCAAGTACCATTCTTCATTATAGCATCATATTCAAATTGCATAACAACCATCCAATTTTCAAAATTTTGTGCTTCATCAAAAAAAACATGCTCATTCTCATCATAGAGACTAGAGGCAGCCATAACATAGCAATCTGATGCAAAAGAGGCACTATGAGAGCCTGAACGAGTATGATATGATAGAGGTGCATCTAATTTGCTATCACACAAAGTCTGCACTAGCCATTTTGGCATAGTTTTTGCCTCCTCAACATCAGCTCTCTCATCAACAAGTGCATCATGTAACTATGGATCAGAAATGGAGTGATTTGTATCATCATATGAAACCTACAAAGGCTAAGAAGTTGCCTCATTAGGACCAGCACTAGACTATCCACTTGTAAAAAGAGGTAGCAAAGTATCATAGATGTCTTTAGAGCTAACATATGTCTCCTTTGTACATGAAAGTAAAGGCTGAATAGCATCTTCCACAAAAACAACATCATGACTGACCAAAACGTGTTTACTTTGTGGATGATACTAACGATACCCTTTGCTTTTAGAATTGTACCCAACAAAAATACATTTTATTGCTTTATCATCCAATTTCCTACGATGTTGTTTAGGCACTAATGCATATGCAAGACAACCAAAAACACACAGATGAGCAACCAATGGCTTGTGACCATGCCAAGCCTCATATGGAGTGATAGACCAGAGTGCTTTAGTGGGACACCTGTTAAGTACATATGCTACACACATGACAGCCTCAAGCCAGAAACTATGTGGTAAAGCATGACTCTTGACCATACACCTCATCATCTCCATGAATGACATGTTCTTTTCAACAACTCCATTCTATTGAGGTGTATGTGGCACTGTACATTGATGTTCTATCCCACGTTCAACCAGAAATGTGATAAAGTCAGAAGACATATATTCCCCCCTTGATCAGAACGGGGGGTGCCCATTTTACATGTTGACAGATTTTCAGCCAAAACCAAAAACTATTTGAAGCACATAAACACTTTGGACTTTGCTTTCAATGAATATACCCATGCATGCCTAGAAAAATCATCAATGAAATTCATGAAGTAAAGATAATTTCCACCGGCCATGGCTGAAAGCAGTGATGTATTCCGTATGTTGGCTGTTGAGGATAAGTTGGATGGTACCAACTACCTATTATAGGCTTATATGATGCGACATGTGTTGGTTGCAAAAGGACTGTGGAACATTGTGCAGGGTGTCGAAAAACATCCTATCACACCTGCAACTGTTACAATTGCAGGTACTGAAGCTGAAGCAGAAGGTGTCGAAGATGATGATATTCTGCATATTCTTGTTTGTGTTGCAGTTTTTGTTGCACCTACTGCAGAGCAGATTTGCTAGGATGGCAGAGATGCCTAGGCACATGCATTGATAGCTTTGTCTGTCAAACGTGCCATTATTCCTCACATTCGCTCTTGCAGAACAGCTAAGGATGCTTGGGATACACTTACCACATTGTACCAAGCTAGGAATGAGGCTCGCGTTGCTTACCGTCGAAAACAGTTGGAGAGTGAGCACATGAATGAAGGTGATTCTATGGACAGTTTCCTGACGAAGATCAAAGACTTGAAGGAACAGTTGATTTCTGCTGATGACTTTATACCAGATAGCTCACTTATGCAGACCGTTCTGAATGGTCTTCCTGATTCATATAAGAGTTTTGCTTCTACTCTTCGGTTGATGATGAAAGGCAATCCAAATGCCTTATCATTTGAGGAGCTAGTCTCTATTCTATTGCAAGAAGATCAGTCCAGGCAAAATAGGTCCATTATGCGAGTTGCATGTCAAGATTTCTTGGCTAGTCAGAAGGGCAAAGGAAAATGGAGCTCTTCAACTAGTAAGCAAAAATCTGCTAATTCTGCACATTCGAAGAAGGAAGATAAAGATGAGAAGAAATCAGAAAAGCAGAAATTGTTTTGTAAGTACTGTAAAGGGAATGATCATATCATAAAGAACTATCCAAAACTGGTTGCTAAAGAGGCAAAGAAGAAAGAGGCTGGAATGGTTGTTGCATAGGCCTCTAAACCAAAAACAGAGTCTGCTAATCTTGTGCAGGAAGAAGAATGGGCATTTACTATTGTCTGCAGTTTTGACCCATCTTCTCATGAGTAGTGCATGTCTGCAGTAGACTCGGATGTTTGGTATTTTGACAGTGGGACGACCAAACATATTACCTCGCAACACAGTTTCTTCTCTTCACTCGAGCCTGCCCCTACAGGGAATACTGTTACATGCACCAACAACTCCTCTTATCCTGTTATGGGAGTTGGTAAGATCATTTTGACTACTCCTGATAGTAGTTCTTTCACTTTATCATATGCTTTATTTGTGCCAGGGATCAAGAAGAACCTGTTATCAGTTTCCGCATTAGCCAAGATTGGCTTGGTTGTGAAATTTGTTGATGATAGGTGTAGAGTTCATGATCTATCAACTGGCGATGTGATTATTGCTTCTGGCATTTTATGTCGTGGGTTTTATAAGCTCATAGACTATGAAAGATCTATAAATGATTTGGCATGTGCAGTAAATGATTCTTAGGCTATGTCAGATGCAAAGCTTTGGCATGCACACTTTGGTCATCTGAATTTTGCTAGTTTGCTACGCCTGCAGAAATCTAAAATGGTGTCCTCTTTGCCCAAACTTGAGGCACCTGGAAAACATGTTTGTGAAGGCTGTATTTTGGGCAAAATGCAACGTTCCTTGTTTCCAAAAGATGGTTCAGTTCGGGCTACTCAGAAATTGCAGCTTGTACATAGTTATGTTTGTGGTCCTATGCAAACACCTTCTTTTGGAAATTATCTTTACTTCGTGACTTTGATTGATGATTTTTCTAGGCATGCATGGGTATATCCATTGAAATCAAAGTCCGAAGTGTTCATGTGCTTCAAACAGTTTTTGGTTTTGGTTGAAAATATGTTAGTATGTAAAATGGGCACCCTCCATTCAGATCGAGGGGGGGAATATATGTCTTCTGATTTTAATGCATTTCTGGCTAAACATGGGATAAAACACCAGTGTACAGTGCCATATACACCTCAACAGAATGGAGTTGCTAAACGAAAGAACAGGTCACTCATGGAGATGGCGAGGTGTATGGTCAAGAGTCATGCTTTACCACATAGTTTCTGGCTTGAGGCTATCACATGTGCAACATATGTACTAAACAGGTGTCCCACTAAAGTGCTACAGTCTATCACTCCATATGAGGCTTGGCATGATCGCAAGCCATCTGTTTCTCATCTGTGTGTTTTTGGTTGTTTAGCATATGCATTAGTGCCTGAACAACATCGCAAAAAATTGGACCATAAAATAGTAAAATGTATTTTTGTTGGGTACAGTTCTGAAAAAAAAGGCTATCGTTTGTATCATCCACAGACTAAACGCATTGTGGTTTGTCGTGATGTTGTTTTTGTGGAAGATGCTATTCAGCCATTGCTTTCATGTACTAAGGAGACATTTGTTAGCTCCAAAGACATGCATGATACTTTGCTGCCTCTTTTTACAGGTGGATAGTCTAGTGGTGGTCCCAATGAGGCAACTTCTCAGCCTTTGCAGGTTTCATGTGATGATGCAGATCATTCCATTTTTATGCAAATTTACAAGATGCACTAGTTGATGAGAGAGTTGATATTGAGCAAGCAAAAACTATGCCAAAATGGGTGGTGTAGACTTTGCGTGACAGCAAATTAGATGCACCTCTGTTATATCATACTTGTTCAGGCTCTCATAGTGCCTTTTTGCATCAGATTTCTATGATATGGTTGCACCTAGTCTTTGTGATGAGAATGAGCCTGTTTCGTTTGATGAAGCACAAAGTTCAGAAAAATGGATGGCTGCTATGCAATCTGAATATGATGCTATAATGAAGAATGGTACTTGGTCTTTATGTGACTTGCCTCCTGGCAAGAAGGCCATTGGCACTAAGTGGGTATTGCTAAACTTGTATTTTAAATTGTTTATCTTACTGGGTTCTTGGGATGGTTAGGGGTCTGTAAAACAGAGGCCCTGTTTGTATTTTCCCAAATCTACAAATTCAATTGTATGCTACTACATCGACTTAGTGTTCAGAATTAACTATCTAACAACTGCTTGTATGTTCCGAGCATTAGAACTTATTTACCACAATACACATAAATGTGCAACTTCTTCACTTTACCACAATATCGTTTTAACTTAACACTTCAATAGAAACTTAACTAATTACTGAACTTAATGAACAGAGTTACAACATACTCAGAATACTCAAGATATCAACAAGGCACTATGCTCCACTTCAGGCACTTGCCTAGACCAACAGTCCTGCGTCGTCTACCTTCTGTTCGCGATGCTTCTTTTAATTAATAAAAAAGAGTTACAACGATCACGCTATGCCCTTTCGGTGTGCGTGCGACTTTTCATATTTACATTACAGAATATGTTAATTCCATTCCGATGGCTCACATTGGCATGCACGGTCGACTCGAACCCAAAATGATAAATACTAAATTTAGGACTCATCTATAATGCCCTGTATATACATGGAACGGGCTAACTTAAAAGTTTGGGCTATTTTCTGCTTCAAAGAATCTAACATGTCCTTCAAAATCTATCGCTCAACCAAGTGTGCGTCAGTTCTGACCGAACTGGCAGCGATCACCTGGCTGATCACTAACTCAGTCTGAGTCTGTAGGAAGGCTTCTTGTAAGTAAAAGTCATTGGCAAGAGAAGCATCTCTGCATAACTTCATTTCTGCAACTTCTGCATCAATCCTCCACAAACGCTCGGCCTGAATTCCGAACTGGTTTTCCCTGCGCTCGAGTTCTTCAAACTGGAACTACATCGTCTTATAAAAATCCTGTCTTTCCTTTTGAATGGCTTCAATGTCCTTCTTCAATTGAATGTTTCGGCCAATCTCTTCTTCCAAAGACCGACTTTTCTCGAAGAGTTCGTCGGACACTTTCTTTAAATCAGCAGTGACTTGCATAGTTAGGTCGGCCATTTCTTCTCCTTTCTGCTCCACCAGAGCTAGATCTGCACATGTGGTCTCGAGAAGGTTGCCCAAAGCTACCCTAGCATCTTCTTTGTCAATCACACTCTACTTTAATCTACTAATCTCATCATCACGTTCGGCTATGATGGCATCTTTGTCTTTCAATTCTGCTTGCAGAAGACGAATCTGTTCCTCGAAGGAACTGGCTTCAGCTTTGGCTGTAAGCACTTCTTCCTGAAGTTGCACAATATCAGCTTCTAGGATATCTACTTTGGCTTGGTACTACTGTCGGAGGGAGTCTTGGGCCACTTGGAGGTGATGGGGAAGATGGGTGGAGAGATGAATGAGGTAATTACCAATCTGAGCTAATTGAGCTAATGAGTTAGGGATGATAGAGTTGGAGAGGGGCTGAGAAGGGTTAGCAGAAATAGTGGCAAACGACGAGGGAGGGGAATAATCCGGTGAGGAGGGAAGAGGTTGGGCTCTCGACTGACATGGGGAAGAAGGAAAGCTAGGCGGCAATGGCACCTTGGAGGGAGACAGAGGTAGAGGTGGATTTTGAGAGGTAGAGATCAGGGCAAGGGTTGTTACCACGAGAGCCGAACCATCCGGTTGTGCAGTCTGCTCCTCAAGTTGGGGATTATCGACAGGCTTTGTAGTTTCCGTATCAAGCACGGACTTCTGGTGATGGGACTCGGGCGGCACGACCGTATCAGCAGGTTGAAATTCGTCAATAACGGTATCAGGAAGAGCTTTATCTGGAGGGGATGATGGAGCAGAAGTAATCTGAGCCGACAAAGCAGTGTCCTGCACTTGCACGATGGAGGACGACAGGACTTTACTATGTGAAGGGCTCAATTTGCAGTGTTTCCCTAGAAAGAATTGCAGAAGATCTTCATCATCATCGATCTCCATCATTTATGTAGACTCCTCATGTAATAGAATCGTAGGCACTGGAGGAGGTTGCGCGGCCTGAATTGTCGGGAGGATGAAAGCCAGGAGGTGCGGCAAGCGAGTGCGGGGTATCTCGTGCTTGGCCAATGGCCTAGAAACAGAATGTCATTCCCGGTGAATGCATCAAAAAAAGAAGGAAGCAAAATGAACTTCTTCTCTCGCTGCGGTGTCAATCATTGAGTAAAAGGGGCGAGAAATGCCATAGGTGCATTTTTGGAGATTCAAGGTAGCGACAAGGAATTGGAGTGCGCTACGTTCCGATTCAGGTTGACACAAAATGGCAAACTCATTGGACGAATGGCAGGGAAAGAGTTCTTTCATAGTAGCCATGGGTAAGAGAGGTGCATTGACCAGACCCTCATGAGGGAGACGAAATCCCTCAGTGACTATATTCAGGGTGACTACGACACGGGGGGTAAGGCACACGAGTGGCCAGCATGGTTCGATAGCTCGCATCATAGCAATGGAAGAGATAATCTGTGCAAAGAAAGGATGGCACTCCACTGAATGCCAAGGCAATTCAGCAAAGGCCAGGAGGCCACGGACACGCAGATACTCGCTCATTTTCGGAGCGAGGCCAGCCTAGAAGGTGACAATATTAGCCAGAGCTTCCATGGCACAGACGAAAACACACAAAAGGCACAGGTAACACAGAGTTCACAAGCACACAAGTCAGTCAACTGGAACACGCAAAGAGAAAAGGAATGACGAGTGAGAACAGTGGAAAAAAAATGGGTGTGGAATGAAAAGACCGTTCAACCATCACAAGGAAGAAGACAGAGAATAGTAGGGATGAAGCTTCGATCCATTGATCGCCTTAGGGAGAAGAGTACTAGTTAAGGTGGATAACCGGAAAGTCACTGGTCCCACTTGTTCGGCAATATGGTAGGGACCAAACCAGCACAATTTAAACTTTCTTGCAGATCTATTAGATTTAGCATTATAAAAGAGTACTAATTGGTTTATCATAAAAACGGGTGTTGAACTTCCTGAGCTGAACTTCCTGTAGCACCAAAAAACTCTCGAGGTGTTGTTCATCCATAGATCGTAAAGCATCCAATCGAAAAGGAAATGATTCTTTCGGTAGTAACTTCTGCTCTAATGCCACTCGCAGACTAGGAAACTCAGTTCCATAGGGTCAATCACCTCCAAACCATATGCCAACTTGAAGGGAGTTGTTCCGGTCACCACTTTATATGTTGTACGGTAAGCCCATAATACTGCAGGTAGGAATTGATCCCATCTCTCTGGGCAATCCAATACCAATTTCTTTAAGATTTGCAACAGAGATTTGTTTGTGCTCTCGGTGAGGCCATTCGCTCATGGATAGTAGGGGGAACTGAACTTATGCACAATCTGGAAGGTATGAGTAAGCACTTGCATTAATGTGTTAGCAAAGTGCGTACTTGACCAGTGACAAGCTCCAAAGGTAAACCATAGCGTGGAAAAATATCTTTCATCAAACATTTAGCGAGCGAAGCAGCTGTGGCTGACTGTAGAGCCCAACCTTCGGCCCACCGAGTCACATGATCCATGCATGTAAGGATATATTTGTTACTGGTAAGTGTCGCAAGAGGTGTTATCGGTCCAATAAAATCCAAGCCCCATTTCTGAAAGGGTTCGAGAGGCAAAACTGGTTGGAGTGGAAAGTAATGTCTCTGTAAAGGTTGACCCGAATGCTGACACGCATCGCATTGTCGCACAAACTGGGTCACGTCATGGTACATAGTAGGCCACCATAAGCCACTTTGCAAAATCTTCCGGTGGGTCAGGGCAACCGCAAAATGACCTCCAGCTAGGGCAGAATGAGCCATTGTGATTACTGAAGCTGTTTCATGTGGTGGAACACATCTTAGCATCACTCCCGAGTGATCCATATAATATAGCTGCCCTACAATTAGCCAGAATCTTCAACTATACATGGCCAGTTTTCATTGAGCTGCAGGAGAGGTCGTACTGGGAGGACATCCACTGGTCAAGAAAAGCATCAAAGTGTCATAATAGGAGGATTTTACCGATAATTCTTGCTAATCATCCTGTACCGTCTTTGTTGCATAGATAGCGGGTGTGGTATCATCAACTCCTTCCGAAAGTTCATCGGAATCCAACCGAGATAAAAAGTCAGCAAGCGCGTGTGCCGACCCTGGTCAATGTACTACTGAATAATCAAACTCTTGGAGCAACAATACCCATCTTGCTAACCTTCCTCCTAGATGATGTTGCCGAACAAGGTACACCAAGGTTGCATGATCAACATGGAAGGTGAAACGGCGTCCTAGTAAATAATCCCGAAATTTCTTCACCAAATACACTAATCTGAGACATTCACGTTCAGTGACTGAATAATTTTGCTCTGCTAGAGCTAATCTACGACTCGCATAATACACTGGATGGAACCATTTCTCCATTTGCTGCATCAGCACACTACCAATGGCAATGTCAGACGCATCCACAAAGACATGAAATGGGAGTTCCCAATTTGGCGCTTGTAAAATAGGTGCCTGCATTAACATTGATTTCAACTGATCGAAAGAGAGATGACATGCTTCAGTCCATTCAAACTGGCGGGAAGTATTGGTTATTTGTCGATTGAGCGGTGTGGCCAGATGAGCAAGCCACCGCAAATGTCGCCCATGCCACCGGATTTGTCCCAAGAAGCGCATCACTTCTTTGGGTGTCTTGGGAGCAGGTGCCTTCAGTATTGCCTTCACCTTATCTGGATCAACTTGGATCCCCTGTTTTGAGATAATGTGCCCTAGCAACTTGTCGCAAGATACAAAGAATACAAATTTATTTGGGTTTAAGCACAAATGGTATTCTTGACACTTTAAAAAACAGCACCGTAAATGATACAGATGCGCCGAAGTATCACCGGATAAGGAGAAGTCATCCAAGTAAACTCTCATGAATGTAGTTAAATAGGGAGAAAAAACTTCCTGCATACAACATTGAAACGTACTTGGAGCATTTCGCAGACCAAACCATATCACTGTACACACATAGATGCCCCCATTGGTTATAAATGCTATCTTTGGGATGTCCTGCTCTACCATTTGTACTTGGTTATAACCACTATATCCGTCCAAAAAGGAGTACATTTCACGGCCTCCCACATCATCTAACATTGTGTCCAGAAACGGTAGAGGGAATGGATCAGGTACTGTTGCTGCATTCAATTTATGGTAGTCCACACAGATTCGTAATTGCTTATTCTTCTTAGGGACTATGAAAATGGGGGAAATCCACTCCGCATGCTCAATAGGGACAATGAACCCAACCTTCAACAATCGATCCAGCTCTGCTTTGACCTGGGCCGCATAGTGAGGATTCATTCTATAGTTGGGTTGTTTAATAGGCTGAGCATCGGGTTTCAGCATAACCCGGTGTTGATAGATGCACGGATCCAACCCCTTCATATCGTGGTAATCCCATGCAAATACATCAAAGAATTCACGTAGTAGTTGCAATAAGTTATCTTGGAAGGTCTCTGATAGTCCCGCCTTAATCTTCACTGGTCGTGGATTGGCTGCATCGCCTAAGTTCTAGGTAACCAATTGGTCTTCCGGTACATAGAACTGTCGGGGCATGGCCAAGTCGTCAACTGGCTGAAGTAATTGTTGTAGCGTCGTATCATCCAAGGTCAGTGCTACACTTGATTTTGGTTCATCGATCAGTGGTACTATCATATAGGCCGCCGGACTCCAATTATCTACAACCGTTTGTAAGTCCACAGTTTCGAGTGCCATCAGATCCTTGTTGGCTTTAAGAAAAGCTTCCTCTTCATCATCTAAAAGACCATCCATCATGTGTACAGGTTCGGCTACATATGGTCATGCATGCAAGTCACAAGGCTTCATGTCCTCCAGTGGAACGACATATTTTCGGTGGTTATTCTTAAAAATCAATTCATGCGCTGACCAATCCTGAACTACCTTAGCTTGCTTTAACCATGGTCGTCCAAAGAGCAGGTTATAATCAAGGCTAGATTCGGGTAATTCCAGAACAACGAAGGTCATTTTAAATATAGCTCCTTGAAGAGTAATAGGAATATCTCGCACCAATCCAACCGGATGAACTCGGGATTGATCAGCCATGCAGACAAAAAATTGGACAGGTTCGATTTGTGTCCATCCCATCTATTGACAAAGTGTTGTTGTTGCAATGTTTACTCCAGAACCTCCATCAATTAATACTTGTGTTATTGTATGATTCTTATACCGGATCGTAATCAAGGGCACCGTATGATCCACCATCGGGTCCAATTCAGGCTGAATTGTTGCTGTCGAAGAAGCACATGAAGGTCCTCGATGTTGATATATTTAGGTAGTGATGTGTGTGAACACTCTAGGACTGCCGGGGCACTTTTTTCTCTCTTTAGGAGGTTTTTTTCCCCCGGCTTGTATATACGCCTATTGCCCTAATGGGCTACTTATCTTTGTACATTCTCTAGTAATACATTCAGTATTGTGTGTTTGTGCTCCAAGCTTCTTCTTCTTCCTTGTGCTGTTTGCGTGCTTCCGCAGACGTCTATCTCCAACAATTGGTATAAGAGCAGGTCGTCGCTTCTTCTAGGGCACCGTCGACACTCCTCCGTTTGCAATCTCAGATTCGCACAAAATTTGGTGAGCATACTCAAGGTGTTTCCGAGATCAAAACAGCTTCGCTATGTGGTGCCGAAATCGCGATCTGAGCTCGTTTCGGCCTCCGAACGCAGTATCGCAACGCTTGTGCAGGCTATTTCGTCCTTTTGTACCAAAGGTATATACCAATTTCTATTCACCAGTTTAAGCGTCTCAAAGTCTGCTACAGGTCTAGCAGAACTCGTCTGGGTTATTCCGTTCAACTTTTTGAGATACAGTCACTTTTCTGCATCAAGGTATTTTAGTCACCGGCCATGGCTGAAAGCAGTGATGTGTTCCGTATGTTGGCTGTTGAGGATAAGTTGGATGGTACCAACTACCCATTATGGGCTTATATGATGCGACATGTACTGGTTGCAAAAGGATTGTGGAACATTGTGCAGGGTGTTGAAAGACGTCCTGTTACACCTGTAATGCCAGGTACTACAAATACAGGTGTTGGAGCTGATGAAGATGGTGTCGAAGATGATATTCCGCAGATTCCTGTTCGTGCTGCTGTTTCTGTTGCACCTATTGCAGAGCAGATTCGTTGGGATGGCAGAGATGCCCAGGCACATGCATTGATAGCTTTATCTGTCAAACGTGCCATTATTTCTCACATTCGCTCTTGCAGAACAGCAAAGGATGCTTGGGATACACTTACCACTTTGTACCAGGCTAGGAATGAGGCTCGTGTTGCTTACCTCCGAAAACAGTTGGAGAGTGAGCACATGGTGATTCTCTGGACAGTTTTCTTACAAAGATCAAAGACCTGAAGGAACAATTGATTTTTGATGATGAGGTTATACCAGATAGCTCACTTGTGCAGACCGTTCTGAATGGTCTTCCTGATTCATATCAAAGTTTTGCCTCTACTCTTTGGTTGATGATGAAAGGCAATCCGAATGCCTTGTCATTTGAGGAATTAGTCTTTGTTCTGTTGCAGGAAGATCAGTCCAGGCAGAACAGGTCCATTATGCGTGTTGCAGATCAAGGTTTCCTGGCTAGTCAGAAGGGCAAAGGAAAATGGAGCTCTTCTACTAGTAAGCAAAAATCTGCAAATGCTGCACAATCAAAGAACCAGGATAAAGATGAGAAGAAATCAGAAAAGCAGAAATTGTTCTGCAAGTACTATAAAGGAAATGATCATATTATAAAGAACTGTCCAAAACTGGCTGCTAAAGAGGCAAAGAAGAAAGAGGCTGGAATGGTTGTTGCAGAGGCCTCTACACCAAAAACAGAGTCTGCAAATCTTGTGCAGGAAGAAGAATGGGTGTTTACTACTGTCTGCAGTTTTAACCCATCTTCTCATTATCAGTGCATGTCTGCAGTAGACTCAGATGTTTGGTACTTTGACAGTGGGGCGACCAAACATATTACCTCGCAGCGCAGTTTCTTCTCTTCACTCGAGCCTGCCCCTACAGGGAATACTGTCACATGTGCCAATAACTCCTCTTATCCTGTTATGGGAGTTGGTAAGATCATTCTGACTACTGCTGATGGTAGTTCTTTCACTTTGTCAGATGCTTTATTTGTGCCAGGGATCAAAAAGAACCTGTTATCAGTTTCTGCATTAGCCAAGATTGGCTTGGTTGTGAAATTCGTTGGTGACAGGTGTACAGTCCATGATCTCTCAAATGGCGATGTGATTATTGCTTCTGGCATTTTATGTCGTGGGCTGTATAAGCTCATAGACTATGAAAGATATGTGAATGATTCGGCATGTGCAGTTCATGATTCTCAGGCTATGTCAGATGCAAAGCTTTGGCATGCACGCTTTGGTCATCTGAATTTTGCTAGTTTGTTACGCGTGCAGAAATCTGAAATGGTGTCTTCTTTGCCCAAACTTGAGGCACCTGGAAAACATGTTTGTGAAGGCTGTATTTTGGGCAAAATGCAGCGTTCTTCCTTTCCAAAAGATGGTTCAGTTCGGGCTACGCAGAAATTGCAGCTTGTACATAGTGATGTCTGTGGTCCTATGCAGACACCCTCTTTTGGAAATTACCTTTACTTCGTGACTTTCATTGATGATTTTTCCAGGCATGCGTGGGTATATCCACTCAAAGCAAAGTCCGAAGTGTTCATGTGCTTCAAACAGTTTTTGGTTTTGGCTGAAAATCTGTCAGCATGTAAAATGGGCACCCTCCGTTCTGATCGAGGGGGGGAATATATGTCTTCAGATTTTAATGCATTTCTGGCTGAACATGGGATAAAACACCAGTGTACAGTGTCGTATACACCTCAACAAAATGGAGTTGCTGAACGAAAGAACAGGTCACTCATGGAGATGGCGAGGTGATGGTCAAAAGTCAGGCTTTACCACATAGTTTCTGGCTTGAGGTTGTCATGTGTGCAACATATGTACTGAACAGGTGTCCCACTAAAGCGTTGCAGTCTATCACTCCATATGAGGCTTGGCATGACCGCAAGCCATCTGTTGCTCATCTGCGTGTTTTTGGTTGTTTGGCATATGCATGAGTGCCTGAACAACATCACGGAAAATTGGATGATAAGGCAGTAAAATGTATTTTTGTTGGGTACAGTTCTGAAAGTAAAGGCTATCGTCTGTATCATCCACAGACTAAACGCATTCTGGTTAGCCGTGATGTTGTCTTTGTGGAAGATGCTATTCAGCCATTGCTTTCATGTACTAAGGAGACATCTGTTAGCTCCAAAGACATGTATGATACTTTGATGCCTCTTTTTACAGGTGGACAGGCTAGTGTTGGTCCTAATGAGGCAACTTCTCAGCCTTTGCAGGTTTCATATGATGATGCAGATCATTCCATTTCTGATGCAGATTTACATGATGCACTTGTTGATGAGAGAGCTGATATTGAGCAGGCAAAAACTATGCCAAAATGGCTGGTGTAGACTTTGCCTGACAGCAAATTAGATGTACCTTTGTCATATCGTACTCGTTCAGGCTCTCATAGTGCCTCCTTTGCATCAGATTGCTATGTTATGGCTGCATCTAGTCTCTGTGATGAGAATGAGCCTGTTTCTTTTGATGAAGCACAAAATTCAGAAAATTGGATGGCTGCTATGCAATCTGAATATGATGCTATAATGAAGAATGGTACATGGTCTTTATGTGACTTGCCTCCTGGCAAGAAGGCCATTGGCACTAAGTGGGTATACAAGCTGAAGCGTAAACCTGATGGTATAGTTGACAGGTATAAGGCTAGGCTTGTTGCAAAGGGTTATGCACAGGAAAGAGGCATTGATTTTGATGAGACCTTTGCACCTACATGCCGTATGACTATTGTTCGGAGCATTTGTGCACTTGCAGCCCATCATGGTTGGAATGTACATCAGTTGGACATTAAAACAGCATTTCTGAATGGTGACTTGCATGAAGAAGTGTATGTTTTTCAACCCCGTGGCTTTGTGCAGAAAGGGCATGAAAACCAGGTTTGCAGGTTAAAGAAGGCATTATATGGTTTAAAGCAAGCACCACGTGCTTGGTATGAGAAGATACATGCCTATCTGATTGCACATGGTTTTGAGAACAGTCCAACTGAAAGCACCTTATATGTTAAACGTGCTAATGATGTGCTTCTGATCATTGTTGTCTATGTTGATGACATGCTGCTCACTGGTCCTCTTGAGACACATATTGCTGATTTTAAGGCTGATTTGCATGCCTCATTTGAGATGTCTGATTTGGGGCATTTGCATCACTATTTGGGCATTCAGTTTATGCACGTTGATGGTGGAATGGCTTTGTGTCAAACGAAATATATTGGCACATTATTGCAGTGTTTTGGCCTTGAAGACTGTAAGCCTATTGCCACTCCTATGGAGACAGGTTTACGATTGAGTCTTCATGATGCTTGAGATGCATTTGATGCTGTTCTCTATCAGCAGGCTGTTGGATGCTTGATTTACTTATGCATTACTCAGCCAGATATTCAGTTTGCTGTCTCACAGATGAGCAAGTTTATGCATTGCCCAGGAGTCACGCATTGGAAAGCGGTTAAGCGCATCTTTCGCTACTTGAGTGGTACTCGGCTAGTTGGGTTGTTTTATCCCAAGGGGGGATCACTACCACCATATTTGCATGCTTTTTCTGACTCAGATTGGGCTGGTTGCTATGACACTCGTGTGTCCACCAGTGGTTTTTGCTTCATGCTTGGTAGCTCATGTATATCTTGGTTGAGCAAGAAGCAGCCTACTGTGGCCACTTCCAGTTGTGAGGCTGAGTATAGGGCAGCTTTCACAACGACTGTTGAGTGTGTGTGGCTCAGACGCCTTATGGCTGATTTGGGTGTTGGCCAGTCTTCTACCACCACCATCTTCACTGATAGTCAGAGCGCATTGGCAGTTGCGAGGAACCCTGTGTTCCATGCTCGCACTAAGCACATTGAGGTGCATTATCACTATGTCAGGGAGAGGTTCTCTGCTGGGGAGAAGTTTGAAGCTTTCCGCAAAGCTTTGGGCTTACTTCCTTTTGTGGAGTGATTTCCACATAACTTGGCACTTTCTTATACATGAGTGCCAGCTCCTTGTTCACCGCATCACTCCCAAGGGGGATTTGTTGATATATTTAGGTAGTGATGTGTGTGAACACTCTAGGACTGCCGAGGCACTTTTTTCCCTCTTTAGGAGGTTTTTTTCCCCCGGCTTGTATATACGCCTATTGCCCTAATGGGCTACTTATCTTTGTACATTCTCTAGTAATACATTCAGTATTGTGTGTTTGTGCTCCAAGCTTCTTCTTCTTCCTTGTGCTGTTCGCGTGCTTCCGCAGACGTCTATCTCCAACACTGGACTGACTTGTTGCTGGAACTGTTGGCTCATGCCAGGGACCAAAGCCAATAATTGTCCCAATGGTAGTGTAATTGACGCCTTGGATAAGACATCCCACACGAGATCAAATTTTGTTGTTTCCGGTATGGTGTCCAGTGGAGACTCTGATGTTTCGTGGGTCAGATTTCTTCCTTCCGGTACTGCCTGCGGTATGCTTTGCTGCGTCACCGAAATTGGTCACGAAAAATAGTTTGTTCCTGGGTCGCCCACTTACTTGCTTTAGTAAACACCTTTTGCTGCTCACGGATTCCAGGCTCAAAAATCTCCACAGCTGGCTATAATTGCTTTCCCGAGCGTGTTTGCACCACTGCCGTTTGAGTGTCTACTGCTGAAATGTACACCATGTTCGCCATTGGGTGTTGTCGTTCCTTTTTCCTTTTATCATACTCAGCCGCATCTTTACAGTACCTACGGATATACCCCATTTCACCGCAAAAATGACATTTAGGTGGTGGAGGAGATGCATCTTCACCTGATGGACCCGCATTCCACCGAGTTTGTCCAAAGTTAGTTGACCGTGCTCCTCTATAACTCTTGTATCCTTGGTAAGGAGTATTCCTCATTTATGGTGATATGTAGTGACTGGCCGGTTGCCCTTGTTCCTGAATGATAGCATTGAGAGCCTCTCTACTCTGTACCTTTGCATTATAAGGATAGGTCTCCGTAGTGTGGTCCGCTGTATGGCAAATGGTGCAATACATTTGATTCAGAGCGCAAGTAGAGCTGTTGTGTCCCGTATTTTTACATTTGGTACAATAAATTTGTTTCAGAGGATCCTCCTTTGAATGCTTGGATGCCTTCAACCACTCTAAATCTTCAGTAAATCCACCCACTTTATTTTCTAATTGTAAAGCATGGCGATGACGGCATCCAAAGTCATTCCTCCCACACATCGTATAATCATGATATGTTTCAGTTGGGGATTTAATCCGTTTATGAACCAGTGAGTAATGATATTGTCTTGTAAATTGGCATGCACTGGTGGTAACTGCCATAAATGAGTCCGAAATAGAGTGGCATAGTCTTGTACATTCTGGTGTGGCTTCTGCCTGTTATTCTACAGGTAATAAAAAATTTCTGCTGGGTTTTTCTTTAACCAAAATCGTTGCAGAAATGCATCCTTCACGTCATCATACTGTCGGAGATGATTCAAGTCATACTCGGTTAACCAGCGCACAGCTTCATTAATGAAAGTTGACTGGAACACAATGACTTTATAAGCAGGGTTTGCTGGGTAATTCAAAACTGCGTAATTAATTTCAAATGTCTACACATGCGCATCGGGATTATCTCTCAAAAAACCTCCAAATTTTGTATATGTGACTCCGGCTGGCACCGGACGCGGTGGAATAATCTGTTGTTGTTGTTGTTGTTGTTGTTGCTGGCATTGTTGTTGTTGTTGTTGTTGTTGCTACTGTTGTTGTTGTTACTACGAACTACTCATGTTGCGTGAAATTTGGGGAAGTATCTCTTGATGTTCCTGGACCGTATGGTCACTTTGCCAACTTTCCAGTCCTAAGGTATCTCTGAACCGATTACTTAGCTCAAAATCTAATAGCCATTTCTCAACGTTAGTGTCGAAATTGGCTAAACTTGCACCTAAAAATGGTGAATGCAGTAAATTTCTGCCGAACAATACCGCAGTATCATCGGAGATCACCGAATTGTCACCGGATAATACTGAACTCTCACCAAATTCCTGGGAAAAAAGTGTCTCGGCAGTCCTAGTGTGTTCACACACACCAATACCTAAATATATCAACAAGGCCACTACAGTACTTTCATATACCAATGAGAATGCATTATAAAATGTATTGCTAATGTACATGTGATAGAGAGAGACTTCTCTAGCTTTGAGGCAATACAAAGTTTACTCAAGATAAGTGTGATGATCAGCTCTAATCTGCTCTCATACCCACGACACAAAGGCATAGTGTATATATACACTATTTTACTTGACAACTGTTAGAGATTCCGCCTAAAAGTGAACTATAAGCATATTCTACAATGTGTGTACACTTACAACTCATGAATCCATAGAAATCCAATTGCATTTGTCAAGATCTTAGATTTTCTTTATGCACCTAAACTCTCATTATTTTTAGCTTTCTTAGTCCTATTTCCAATTCACATGCCATTATGGATTATCTAGCATCGCAACAGAGAGTGTTTGATACACATAGGAAAGGCCCATATGCAAGTGTGGATTGAATCATATAATCTTTGAAGTTGGAAAAACATATCAACTACTTCCTAAGCTCTAGCCTTCTATTAATACATCATATAATCTTGACTTGTAGGATATTTTTGTGCTTGAGAAGAAACAAGTCTTGTTTACAAGCAATAAAGAGGTTGGTTAGATCAAGAATAAAGTAATCAAAAAGTAACTCACCATTCTAATAATAGTAATTCCAATTTGTGAAGCCCTCTTTAGAACATTTTTGCTCTTTTATTGAAAGATTGGAACTATTCCAGAGAGATAGCCATCTAGGCCAAATTCAAGTTATTTATAAAATCAAAGTTGGGAGTATAGGTTTTATTTACTTCCATCCAAATTTTCCACGTTTTGTAGGACAGCATGCTACCAACAGGGGACTATAAGTGAGGAGAAGCCACAATATCCCATATACCATGATTTTTATTTTTAACAAGATCTAAGAATCCATTTAGCTAGCAAATTGTTTGCCATTTTATTAGGACAAAGAACACTTAAACCTCCCGTGAGCATAGCAATAAAATAATACTAGTCCATTGATAAAAGAATGTATTCATATGTATGAAGGAAAAATGATTTTTATTTTTAACAAGATCTAAGAATCCATTTAGCTAGCAAATTGTTTGCCATTTTATTAGGACAAAGAACACTTAAACCTCCCGTGAGCATAGCAATAAAATAATACTAGTCCATTGATAAAAGAATGTATTCATATGTATGAAGGAATAATAAATGGGTGATTGAAAATGTAATAAGGGCTCAACATCCTCAAAATCCACCTCCATCAGCTATACTTTAAACATTTGTAGATGTGACAAGAAATATTCGACACCCTTCACAATATTCCATAGTCCCCTTTGCAACCAATATATGTTACATCATCTATGGTCATAATGGTTAGATCTAACCATTCGACTTATCATCAACAACCAACATGCAAAATATCATATTGTTTTCAATCATAGTTGGTGATTGTACCTTGATGCAGAAAAAGTGATTGTCTCTCAAAAAGGTTGAAAAACTCTACCTAATGGAGCTCCATTAGACCTGTAGAAAACTTTGGGATGTTTGTACTAGTGAACAGAAACCCAAAAGAAAATTGGCACAAAAGGATGAAATTGTTTTCACAATAATTGTTATAGTGCATTAGGAGGCCAAAATGTGAATTCTCAGCAAGTCTATAGCAATATAGCAATCCAAGAAAGTGAGTGGGGGTTTTCGGATGACGTGGTTGAGGAAGCAAATGGCCAACTTTGATACCAACTATTGGAGTATGGAAAGTAGGAATGCACAATAAGAACATGACAAAGTAGAAGAAGCTTAGGAACACAACATGGAGGTTATTATTTGGCATGGATTGTACAAAGATAAGTTCATTATGGTTATGGGTGTATATATGCAAGCTGGGGAAATGAACCTCCTAAAGAGGAAAAAAAGTATCATGAGGTTCCTAAGCATGATCATACATATTAATACCTAAATATACTAACAAAGACATGCCATCTTTGGGAATTTTAGGATGAAGTTGGGATCTATAATGGTAATATTTCCTTTATCATTAATTTGCAAAGACTGTTTGTTTCCCATTTAAATAAAAAGAAACTAAGTACAATTTCATCTCAATAGAGTAAATAGCATGGCACATATAAGAGGTGGAAAGACTACCAAAGATCTAGTTATTTATGGATGACAATACATATGTGTGGATTCAACCATATTTACGAATAGCTGAAAGGCATTGTTCATGCTTTGGGTGGTATCCCCATTCTTATTCCAAGAATTTCTACCAAATCAATTAAGGTTATAAGTTTATATTGATTGATGGGTTTTTGGGGAGTATTTATAGTGTTATTCCATGAAGCATTGAAACTATATGTGACCATTCTACCACAGGACCTATAAGCCAACAAGAACTTTTGGGGGTTATACAAGGAGTTTCAATTCTAACTAGATAAGTTCTGATACTAAGATCCAATCAGATGAAGTATGGAATCTAAGGATTTAGTGCTTTGTATATGGGACTCATTAAAAAGAGACATATGTTGTTCTTGTTGAAGCAATGTGCATAATTTTAAAAAGAATATACTATATGCATTGAATTTTTGGAAGAAGGCAATCCATCAATAGATAGAACCTTTTCACAATTGAAAATTTTAAGAGAGGAATGGAAATGGGCTAAAAATGCATAAACCATGGGGTGAAACGTCCTCATAGAGGCTCAGAAGTCTTTTCCATGTTTTGTGGCAAATTATATAGTGGATGATGTGATTTTGTCGTTGTTAATTGTAGGCAATGAATTAGTTTGTTGAAATCCCTTCTACATTTACATTGCATGTAGTACAAGCTTGTGGTGAAGTGTTGCAATTTGGTTTAAGGATGAAAAACCTTAAATTATTTTTTTCAAAGATATGGTTGGCATTTATGAGATCATTTTGGATGCATCACTCATTTTTACACTACTCAAAGGATTGCCAAAAGCTTTTCAAAGCTTTGCTACTACACTTCATTTGGTTGCAAAAGGAAATCCAGATATGTATACTTTTGATGACTTTGTGTCTCTTCTTTTGTAAGAAGGGCAATCAAGTGTGAATAAAAGTGGTTTGCTAGAGGGAACACAAGCACTTGCTATTACACAAAAGGGAAAAAGAAAAAATGGCTCAATTTTGGGTTCATAAAAACAAAGGCCCACTTTTCCTCTATTGATGGTGATATGCAACAGAAAAGGAGATGTAAGTATTGTCAAAAAGTTGGACATACCATTGATGAATGTACAAAGCTTTCCAAGCATAATGAAAATAAGAAATAATATGGCATATCTATTGTTGAGAATACATCTAATGCACAAAATGATGAAGCTAATATTTTTCAAGATGTTTGGGCATGTGGTGTTACATGTCATTATGATTCATCATCACATTCTACATGTATGATTGTGAATGAGGATGATTTGGATTAGTTTTAATTATAGTGGTGGTTCAAAATATATCACTTAATGCAAAATATTTTTTGCATCTTTGAAAGTTGCACACAAGAGAGGACATGTTGTATGTGCAAACAATTCTTCTTATCCTATTACCAGAGTTGGAGAAATTTAGCTTACAACTGCAAATGGAGGTATTGTTACTCTCAAGAATTCATTGTATGTACCCTATTTCTTTCATACTAGTGTCGAACTTCATGTACACTTTGTTGATAACAAATGTATGGTTCATGATTTCAACAATGGCGATGTTATTGTGATGTTTGGGACATTATGCAATGGCTTGTATTGCTTGGATACATGTAAGAGTGCTGCCTCAAATGATTTTCTTACACATACTTCTTCTATGGTTGAAATGGAGCAATGGCATGCTTGCTTTGGTCATTTGAACTTCAATAGTTTGCTTTACTTGCAAAAGAAGGATATGGTTATTGGTTTTCCGACACTTGAGTCCATTGAAAAGCATGCATGTGAAGGTTTTATACTTTGAAAAATGCATCATGCTCCTTTTCCCAAAGATGGGGCTACACATGCTACAGAAAAATTGCAACTTGTTCATAGTGATGTATGTGGTCGAGTCAAGACTCTATCTTTTGGCAATCATGTATACTTTGTTACCTTCATTGATGATGCAACACACCATACTTGGGTATATCCTATGAAAGAAAAGAATGATACTAACATATACACCTCAACAAAATGGTGTCATGGAGCATAAGAATATAACACTTCTTGAAATGGCATGATGTATGGTTAAAGGAAAGCATCTTCCAGATAATCTTTGGATGGAAGTGGTCATGTGTGCAACCTATATATTGAATCATTGTCCTACAAAAGCATTGAGAGTCATTAGACCTTATGAGGGTTGGAATGATCAGAAGCCAATGATTAGTTATATCCCCATATTTAATTGTTTGGCATATGATCTTGTTCCACCATACTTGATGACAAGTCAAAGAGATGTATATTTGTTGGATATGGTAGTGAGAGTAAAGGTTATTGCTTGTAGATCCGTTGGCAAAAAAAAAAATATTGTAAGTCAAGATGTGGTATTTGCTAAAAATTTAGCTTATGCTTTACTTGAATCTAAAATTCAGCCAGAATTACCTCACATGATGTGTTTAATACACTCATGCCTTTGTTTCAAAGTGGTGTGCTTGACTATGGCCATGTAGGCCATCCAAATGAGGTTCAAAGAAGTTGAAAATTTTCAGTCAAATATGGCCGAAAATTTTACACCAAACATGGCTCAAAATTCCCAAAATTTTGCTGACAAATATGGCTGAAATATTCTAGCCAAAGACGGTTGAAAATGTCTAGCCAAATATGGCTAAAAATTTGAAAATTTTCAACCACACAGCTGAAATTTAGCATGATATTCAACCCACTTCTGATGTACATTTTCATGACGTATTACATGATAGAATGCATGTCTATCAAGGATGCACAATCTATGCCATAGAAAGTTGAGTGCTCCTTTACTTAGTAGAAAAAGATTAAGTTATTGCCATGCATCAAGTGACTTGTGGATGTATCTCTTATTGCAACTACATGTAATGAAGAGCTACTTCACTTTTGAAGATGCATTTGATGATTCAAATCAGATGATTCCAATGCAATTAGAATTGGATTCTATTCACAACAATTTTACTCGGGAGCTTTGTGAATTCTCAATATGTAAGAATGTCATTGGTACTAAGTGGGCTTACAAAATTAAAAGGAATTCATATGGTAGCATTGATCACTAAAAATCTAGACTATTTGCAAATCATTGTGCACAAAAACGTGGCATAGATTATGAAAAGACTTTTCAACTATTTTGTGCATGACTACCATTTGTTCTCTAATTGCATTGGTTGCCCATCATAGTTGGAAAGTGCATCAATTGGATATAAAATTATCTTCTTGAATGGTGATCTGCAAGAAGTCCATGTGAAGCAACCTCTTGAGTTTGCCACCAAAGATCAAGAGCATATGGTTTGCCACTTGTGTAAAGCTTTGTATGGACTTAAGCAAAAGCTCCACATGCATGATATAATAAGATACATAAGCACTTGATTGCTCTTGGTTTTACATGGAGTCCAATCAAAAGCACACTTTATGTATGCAAAATGGGGCTAAACTTATAGTGCTTGTTCTTTATGTTGATGACATTCTCTTGACTAGGTCATGTGATAAGATAATTGGTATGCTTATGGTTGATTTGTAGCATACTTTTGACATCACATATCTTGTTCTTTTGGAGTATTATATTGGCATCCAATTTGTATTCGTTAAGGGGGGGATTATTGTGCATAAAGCAAAGTTTATTGAGAAACTACTTCAGCATTTTGGTTTAGAGGATTGCAAGCCCATCTTAACACCAGTGGAAATAGGTTCTCAATTGAGGATGAAGGTGATGCATTTGATACTTCTCTTTATCATCAAGTTGTGAGATGTTTGACATATGCATGTAACACAAGGTTGAACATACAATATTCAATTTCCCAGATGAGTCGATTTATGCATAGCCTCGCACTAAGCATTGAAAAGTGGTAAAATGTGTGTTTAGATATCAAAAAGGAACTTTGATTTTGGGTCTCATTTATGGTAGAGATGCTTTGGGCTGGTTGCTATAATACATGGATGTCCACTAGTGGTAATTGATTTTCCTTGCAAGATCATGCATATCTTGGTTGAGTAAGAAGAAACTTGCATTGGCCACATTGAGTTGTGAAATTGAGTACAAAGCAATATTCATTCACAACTATAGTGGAATTTGTCTGGTTGAGATGCTTATTGATGGATCTATGCTTGGGGATTAATGAACCTATGCATATTCTCATTGATAGTCATATTGTATTAGTGATTGCAAGATTTTTGATGTTTCATACATGCAAAAAACACATTGAGGTTCATTATCATTATGCCAGATGTGACTTCATGCTAGAGATATTGATTTGGTATATGTGCCTAAACAAGGTAATGTGGCAGAGATATTCACTAAAACACTTCCACAAGAAAAGTTTGAAGCTTTTGGCAAAGCTTTATTATTATTACCTTGTGGGGGATGATATGTCACTCCTTGTATGTGTTCACATAATTTGATCTAGGGGGGTTTGCTAGACTTATGTGTCCCTCGAGTAAATTTGATGTGCACTATTTCCCTATACATGGGCACTTTTTACTCTAATGCTGGCTATTCCTCATGTAACCACATATACATGATATACATGGAGGCACTTTGTTAAGTGCAAAGTACGTGGAGGTACTTTGCACTTAGTGATTCACTTATAGCTCTCACTTCACTAATTCTCGTATTATAGACAACCTATTGATAGAGAGATCTACCAACCATCACATGTCTTTGTGCTTCGATCTCCTTCTTCAATCTTGTGTGTACTTATATTCATGTTTCTTCACTCACTCACACACCCAAAAACCATGTGCTACCAAGTAGGCATGTATCTTCTCATACCAATCACATGGTGCTTGCTTCAAACCATACAATGCCTTTTTCAACTTGCACACTTGTTTTCGTGCCCTTTCTACATAAATCCATGAGATGAAATACATATACTTTTTCATATAAATGACCATTAAGAAATGTAGTTAGAAAGTCCAATTGATGTACATACTTAGACATCTTCTTGGTACCGAGGAACTAGTTAATTTGGAATAGAAAGGGATATCCACTATCATATGTTGATTAGAACCAAACTATATTAGTTCAAGGACATGGGAATCATTAGAGTCTACCTACATAATACATTATATATATGGAATATACATTAGGTTTATTGTAGGTATGACACCATGAATTGGAAGAAGGTTCCACTGGTATGGGATAGTGAAAACGACTTCCCTTTGAGCACTCTTCTTATATGGCCATGGAGAAAAGGAATGATCATTCATGGGGGCATGTCTCACTAGATCAGAGGAGAGCTCTTAATAGCCATCTCTGGCTTGGGAGTTACCCTTCATAGTTTATAGAAGATTTATTCTTCCAATAGAGTATGTGATGGGTGATTTTTATATCACATACTCAGTTTATAGTTCTCAAGAAGGATGATTCCATTAGTGTGGATGGATCATATAGATCCATACACACATGATACTTGCTAGAGAAAGCAACCTTAGCATGGATACACATTTATCGTATCATTGCTAGCTATTTTAGAAGAGGGTTTTGATCATAACAAGGAATTTATTTTCTCCACTCTTCACTGCATAATCCTTCATACTTTACTGGATATTCATATTCTCCACCCTCGTAGCGATCTATATAATGAGGGATTATGCATTGTTCATGGAAGGGAGGAGCAAATGAATTCATAAATATCTCTTTTAAGGAAATCAAAAAGTGGGATTTAGCTTAGATATTGGAGAGATATCTCACTTTAGCTCCCATACTTTGAAAGAGAAAAGGGAAAGGAAAATATCATTTCTTCATATGAGAAGAATGGAGTAAGTTTTCCACTAGAGAGAAGAGGTGTTTATAAAACATCTCTTAGTCTATATTTTAAAGAGAATTCATTTACTCTAATTTTAGTGTACTTTTCCTCATACAGGAGTTTGATTCTCCATTACTTTGGAAGGAGAAACATGGAGAACATATGTATATGTGCTCAATTATGGATGAGCAGAGCAAATGGACTCACTTGAATCTCTTTCAAAGGGAAAGTGGAATAAATTCCACTACAAGAGTTCTTTTCCTTATATGAGATTAGAGAGAGAGAAAGAGAGAGTTTACTCTCTCATCTTTAGATTGTCTAGATAGGAGTGGCATTCTTCTATCAAAGATAAGAGGGAGATCAATTAATCATGGTGGTTAGGTTGAGTCTCACCTGATGACTCTAGGAGAGTGGTTAAGAGAGAGTTTACTCTCTCGTCTTTAGATTGTCTAAATAGGAGTGGCGTTCTTCTATCAAAGACAAGAGGGAGATCAATTAATCATGGTGGTTAGTTTGAGTCTCACCTGATTACTCTAGGAGAGTGGTTATTAGTCCCAATAATGGTCTTTGACTAGACAAGGAGTTTTAGTTGTTGGCATTAAAGAGACTAGGAATGCAGTGATGGTTTCTCTCTTTACGTTTTTCATGAGATGGAAATAGGTATGACCTATTAGGTTAGCAAAGTCTTAGTTGATGCTTCATCATGACGATGATAATTGATCATCAATTAAAAGGATGGGAAATGGATTATTTAAATTTCAGGAAGGGATGCTTTTACATGTATATGGAAAAATTAAAGGAAGAGAAGATAGTTACCAGCAGAGTTTGCACTCTCCCATGAATGCTCTTCCAAAAGAACTTAGTCAAAGATTATGGATAACAAATCAAGGACTACTTGGTTCATGGAATGTAGAGATTTCATTTTACTACCAAGGAAGTCTTATATGTGAGCTAGAATAATGGATTTGCATAGATCACAAGGTACTTTAGATTAAACTATTACTTGTGAGTAGACTCAAGGTTAGAAAGACCTACAAGGGTATGACAAAGAATCTATCATTTAGTCCTAGATGGGTTTGAAGTCATTTTTATATAGGACTTAGTTCTATATTTCAAAGGATCTTATGGTTTGTTATCTCCATTATTTCTATACTCAAGCTTATAAGCTTGGCACTTTACACTTGCTTTTCATACTATTACTCCATAGAGGATACATCATATGGACTTAGGTCATTTTGATGATGCTATATGTCATGGGAGTGATAGTTTGGAAGTTGAGTATATATGGGAGATAGTAGGAACCACACAGACGGTTTCCCACTTTTGAAATGATCTCATTTGAGATTTCTTAAGGGGAAGGATATGGGGAAGCAACACATAGAGATGACCATGTACATAGAGAACATGGGGTTCAGGGGTGTCTGAGCACTCTCTTCTACCATATGAACATTTCATCTACATTTTTGAGGACAAAAATGTTTTCAAGGGGAAGGAAATGTCACATATACATCCTTGGGTGGGAACACCCCTTAGGATGAGGTGAACAAAATTGCCACATGGCATCATGCATTGCACTTGCCATATGGGTAGAGGAGAGAGTGGATGGATGTAGTATTCATGTGATCCCTTGTATCTCACAAAATAAAATTTTAGAGGAATTCTAAAATATTATTTATTTTTTTATCTTTTTATTTTTAAAGGGAGTTTGATCTTTATGGCATGCTATCTCTATAAGCTTGAAATTTGAAAAAGCAAACATACGTACTCATAAGACCCAAAGATGGATGATTCGTCAACTCTTGACCAACTATAACATGCTCAAACTCAAAGTTAATAGTGTTACCACTACACTATGCCCTATCAGTGAGAATTACCTTCACCTTTCTTTGACTAATGAAGATTGGGATAAGCAATGGAGAAGTCCTTTTTAATGAGTATAGATTACTTGTCATGTCATTTTGTTTTGGTGATAATGTAGTTGGATAATTGCATGTGATGCAAAAAATTGACTATATCTTAAAACATTGAACAAAAACACCTTGTCGAGCTCTTTTAAACTTGTAGCTACCTTTGAGATGCTTGTATTGGTCAATTGAAACCTGTATATATGTTTGACAAGATGAAGTTACTTGCACAATCAGTACGATAGTGTGTTTGGAGGTGGAAATAATCTCATATCAAAATTTCGACGCCACAAAGTGAAGCAATTTTGAATTCTTAATCACCCTCAGTATGCTCACCAGTTTTCATGTGATTTTGAGAATGTGACTGGAGGAGTGTCAAGGATGCCCTAAATGAAGCAACAACTGTAATACCAATTGTTGGAGTTATAGGTCTGCTGAAGCACATGAACAACACAAGGAAGAAAAAGAAGCTTGGATCACAACACAACACAAAATGTACTACCAAGTGAATGTACAAAGATAAGTGACACGTTAGGCTTATAGGTGTATATACAAGCTGATGGAAAAGACCTCCTAAAGAGGGAAAGATGTATGAAGAGACATCACTACCAAAATATATCAACAACATTGAACCATGTGAGACTATGTGTTTTTATGACATTGATTACTTGAAGATAGATTTAAAAGCATGCTAATCATATTGTTGGAGAAATAATATATACATGATGACATCACTACCAAAATATATTAACAACATTGAACCATGTGAGCCAAAACCGTTATATATCCGTCCCGAGAATTGAACTCTGAACCTTCACCTCAAGAGACCAAAGACTCTCATTGAGAATTACCTTCACCTTTCTTTGACTAATGAAGATTGGGATAAGCAATGGATAAGTCGTTTTTTTAAATGAATATTAATTAACTGTCGTTTTGTTTTGGTGATAATGCTATAGTTGGAACTTGGATAATTGCACGTGATTACAGAGCCGTCGGCAGCAATCGAGATGGAAGGTTTCACAATGTAAGGCGGAGAGCTTCAAACGATGCTGCACTCTTAACGAAATATAGGTATTAGCCATCTTGGTCGTATGGATTGCCTGAGCGTAAGTCGCCTTCATCATCTGGGCTTTCGTGCTCCTGCTACTGTCTCATTGGCTAGGTAACTCAGCGATGTAATGTTCTGGGCGACCCTCCATTTTAGGCAGGGCAGGAGAAGCTCTGCAGATGTGATCTGGGAGACGAATTCCGGCACGAGCCCTCAAAGAACGATTCATTGAAGTTAGTTTCCGCTCCCCTTTCAACACGCGCACACGACACAACGCTCGGAAATCGATTGTTCACACACACACACACACATACACAGAGACACAGGTACGCACATCGAGCCATGATCAAGCAAATCTTGAACCGATTGCCTCGAAGGAACTCGTTTGATGGAAGCGGGACCACTTTTCGGGCTGCCTCATCGTCATCTGAGAGGTCCAGTGATGATAGCAGTGTTACGCCTGCTAGCAGCAGAGAGTTCCTCCGCACACTTGATAAGAAGGCAACAGTATCTGCTCCTAATTTGAGAGACGGGCAAATTTCGGGAGATAGTTCTGCTGCATCGGATGGAGGCATAGCTCGGACTATGGCCAATACATCGCCTGCGGTCTTTACTGAACTTCCCCTCTTCAGAGATGTGCCTTTATCAGATAGGCCAGCCCTCTTTATTTCCAAACTGAATCTCTGCACGATGATTTTTGATTATAGGGATCCCGCAAAGGATTTGAGGGAGAAGGAAATCAAGAAACAGACATTACTTGAACTTGTGGACTTCATAAGTGCTGGGAGTATACGAATAAACGAGGCGGTCTGTGGAGAAGTGGTCAAGATGGTGGAAGCTAACCTCTTCCGAGGCCTACCGCCTTCAGCGCATGAAAATGCGCATCTAGAGAGTTTTGATATGGATGAGGACGAAATCAATATGGAGCCAGCATGGCCACATTTGCAGGTTGTTTATGAGTTTTTCCTCCGGTTTGTGGCATCCTCGGATACGGATCCAAGGGTGGCAAAAGTTCACATCAACCAAGAGTTTGTGCTAAGACTCATAGAGTTGTTCGATTCAGAGGACTCCAGGGAAAGGGAATACCTTAAAACAGTCTTACACCGTATTTATGGGAAGTTTATGATGCACCGTGCTTTCATTCGGAAAGCCATCAACAATGTTTTCTATCGGTTTGTCTTTGAGACAGACAGACACAATGGGATTGCTGAGTTGCTTGAAATCTTAGGCAGTATAATCAACGGATTTGCTCTCCCACTGAAGGATGAACACAAGGTCTTTCTTCGTCGTGCTCTAATACCACTTCACAAGGCCAAATGTGTTGGGTTGTATCATCGACAGCTTGATTATTGCATGATTCAGTTTATTGAAAAAGACTATACGCTCGCAGAAACAATAATTAAGGGTTTACTCAAATACTGGCCCCTTACAAACAGCCACAAAGAACTCCTATTTTTGACTGAGTTAGAGGATATTCTGGAAGTTACACAGCCTGATGAATTTAAAAGGTGTATGGTTCCCCTTTTCAGACAACTGGGACGCTGCTTGAATAGTCCTCATTTTCAGGTGCGCGTCAGTGCCTTATTGTAATTGATACCAAAACAAACTAATCTCTTTCTCTCTCTCTCTCTCTCTCACACACACACACACACACACTCACACACACACACACACACACACACACACATACACACACACACACACTCACAGACACCCCACCCACCAGTCTGCTGGGAGATCCATGCACACCTCTCTTTCTTTTTTTTTTTGTGTCAATAGAAGAAAAGTTAAAAAAATCAGAAAAAGAAAAGGAAGCTTGAAAGAAGCAACCTTGGAAATAAGGATGAAAATTAAAGTATGGTTTCTCTATCTACCAATGTGTAGATCTGGTCCGTTCACATAGACTGGAGTTCTGTTTTCAGTCACACTGGAGTTCTTTTTTCAGTCACACTTTTGTAGTGGAAACGATGGTGTTGAGATTTGATCAGTTGCATTGATGTCAAGTTAGAAAAATGCATATTGGGCTTCTAGAGCAGTATTTGCTTTCGTCACATTAAGCATGCAAATTTGGGTATTTTATTTATTGCGCAATGTGTGTGTGGAAATATTCCTTGCCCTACACATGTTGGTGGTAGTGGTTATGACATGATGTATTTGTTGAACCAAACAACCTTTGTTTAACTGGGGCAGCTAGGTCATCAAATACAAAATCCCAACTGCTTGTAACTTTTTAACCTGAGGTGGCCATATTTCATAGCCCATTTCACCTTCCTTACCATATCCAAGAAAGATGGCATTTATGGACTTTGCATCAAGCTTATTTCTGAGTCGCTGTCTAATATGCATAAAAGCATCTCAGCCATAGATATGTAGATGGTCATGTAAAGCTGGTTTGCGAGACCAAACCTTCTCAAGTATGCACCTCTCAACATTGTATGGGGGGGAATCTATTGCATAAGTGTATTGTAGTTTTTAATAGCTTCTTCTCCCAAGCCTCAGAGGAGGGTCAACTGCAGACAATGTCCTTTTATATCTTTGAGCCAAACAATTAGCGCCTCATTAGGATTCTCTCTGGTAACAAGACAAAACACAAACCATACTCACAAACATAGGACGATGGATATTTGACTCACCTCCTACACATGGAGCTAAACATGCTCATCCTTGAGCTTGGTAGCCACATAAGCAGGTCACCATCACCACAAGGACAAGAGTCCCATACCACGACACCCACAATACAAATGTTTGGGTGACTCCACCAAGAGTCCAAGTGCCTCATACGAGGAGTGCGTGTCCTTTTTACAAACTCACTCTTGGAGGTCGCCAAGTTCACCTTGGGCGGACACTTCACACTTGGTTGGACATTTTGACCACGTGCCCATCTTCATATCCTTTGGGTTTGGGAATATAACACTTCCCTTGTTATCCTCAATGGGTGTAGTCGGACAAGGCGCGCAGAGAGTGCATCATGCTATTGCACTATCCTCGTGTAACTAGGAAGGAGATAAGGAAGAGAGCTCCCACACACACACACTCTCTCACAATCAAAGAGGAGCACACACACAGGTTGAGGCAAGGAAGAATAATCTTCTTCTTCTTCTTCTATTACATAAAAGGAATGTATAAGAATGACCTAAAAACAAGAATACAACAAGTGCAATATAGATAAGGGAAAACCTAATGTCCGTGAATGAGTGAGCTGGCAAGAAACAAATGTGCCATCACTCTCGATAGATAAATCTAATAAAGGTCAATGAAGTGTCCCTTACATATACCGGCGTGACCACTATACATGTCAGAGAAATGAAAAAGTGATACATGTTATCTTGGATCATCACATGTTGAGCTTGATATCTCAACACTCCCCTCAAGTTCAACGCCATGTCCTCTAATCCAAGCATCTTCCGAAACTTCTTCAGCTTCTCTGCTCCAAGTGCTTTAGTGAAAATATCTACAACCCGTTCATCTGTTCTCACATAAACAAGATCAATATCACCTGCAAATACCTTCTCTCTCTGATGAAGTGATAATGTACCTCGATATGCTTTGTTCTAGCATGAAAAACAGGTTTCTGTGCTAACTCTATACTGCGAAGATTATCACATTATATGATGATAGGCTTTTGCACTTCCCACCTAAATCTGCAAGTAGCATCTCCAACCATGATGCCTCACATGCTTCCATTGCCGCACCTCTATACTCAGCCTATGTACTCGACAAAGCAACAGTGGGTTGCTTCTTGTTGCTCCATGTAATAACTGCACTCCCAAGTGAGAATAGACAACCACTAGTAGATCTTCTATCTGGAATGCGACAAGCCAATCTGCAACTGCATCTGCATCTGTGTATCCATGCATCTGTGTATCCATGAACCGGAAAATCTACACCAGCTTCATAAAACAATGCATAATCCAAAGTAGCACTCGCATTACGTAGAGTGTGCCTCAAAGCATCTAAATGTGGCTTCTTGGAACCTGCATAAATTGACTTTCAAGTCCAACACTGTAGCTAAGATTAGGCCTCGTAATTGTAAGGTATATCAAACTTCCCACATTTTTTCTGTACATAGTAGCATTTTCCAATGCTTCACCTGATGTAGTATCTAACTTCAAATTCTGATCTAATAGCATAGAAATTGGCTTACAATCAACCATACCATACTTTTGCATCATATTCAAGGCATATTGCCTTTGCGACATCTATATACCTGTTTTTGTATGTATAATCTCAATGCCCAAGAAATAGCGAAGTACACCAAGATCTTTCATGTCAAACTCCTGCATAAGAAGTTGCTTTACCTCTTTAATGCTTTCTTCATTATCACCACCTACAATCAAGTCATCAACATAAATAGCCACAATCGTGATGCCATCATCACCCTTCCTTGCATATAGTGAATGATCTGCATCGCACATAGAAAATCCAATGTTGGTCAAGTAATCAGCGATCCTTACATGCCATGCACGAGGAGCTTGCTTAAGCCCATACAAAGCCTTTTGCAACTTGCAAACATACATTGGGTGCTTTGAATCTTCATATCCTTATGGTTAGTCCATGTATACTTCTTCTTGTAACTCACCATGTAGAAAGGCATTCTTCACATCCATCGGATGTAAAGTCCACCCTTTTGCTGTAGCTAATGCAACAAGTGTTTTGATTGTAGACATTTTAGCTACAGGGTTGATTGTTTTCTCATAATCAATGCCGTATGTTTGTGCATATCCTTTTGCTACCAATCGTGCTTTGTACCTGTTTTCCCAATCTGCATTTCCAATTGCATCTTCAAAACAAGAAGGTTTAGCATCTTGTATTACCTTGGTCATGTAGGCACAATGACGAGCCATATAACTATCATATGTCAATCGTTGCATTTAATTCCGCATCCTCCTAGATCTTCTTTGGGTCACTTCTCCTTGTATCATCTGCATGTGCCTTTCTTACTCCTGGAGTCTTCACAGAGGGCAATCCAAGCTCCTCATCAAGGCCCTTTTCCTTTTGCTCAAGAGAGTATCCAGTGAAGAAACTTTTTTCTTCTTTTGGATCAAGCTTCATCTTCAACTCATCTGGAAGATGTACATATGCAATACAGCCAAAAAATTTCATATGTGATAAGTTTGGCTTTTTACCTGTGAACTTCTCTTCAGGTGTAACTTGATGTATAACTTGATGTACAACAACAGTTCGAGTTCTGTTCATGATGTATACAGCTGCATGCACAGCTTATGCCCAATAACAATGAGGCATATTCTTCTCAGCCATCAAGGCTCTTGCTATTTCTGCAATATGCCTATTTTTGCGTTCAACAACGCCATTCTGTTGTGGTGTGTACATGCATGAAAACCGACGTCGAATTCCATGACTTTTTAGAAAGTTGCGGAACTCATTTGACATGTATTCACCTCCTCCATTATATCTTAATGTCTGAATATACTTCCCAGTCTGCTTTTCCACCATAGCTTTAAAACTCTGGAAGTGAGTGAACACCTCACTCTTCTCTTTCATGAAATATACCCACACTTTTCGTGTATGGTCATCAATGAAAGTAACATAAAACCTGCAACTGCCCATAGATGTGGTCTTTGGAGGACCGCAGTCTGTATGTACTATTTCTAGCACATTCTCACTAACATGATTATCATGCGGAAACGATGATCTTGATTGTTTACCAAATTGACATGTTGCACATACCTTTTGCATCTCTGCAACCTTGAAATTTGGTAGTCCATGGACAATCTCCTTTGACTGCATCAATTTCAGCTTTTGCAAGTTGCATGTCCAACTTGTTTGTGCCACATCTCTATATCTGCAATAACTCTTGCACCTTTTGCAAACATGGCTGCATTCATTTCAGAATTTTCACATTTAAGGTGAACATCCTACCCACTTTGTTTCCTTTGGCAATGAATCGTCCACCTTGTTTGTACTCTTCTACATATAGCCCATCAGCATTGAACCTAACTTGTAATCCTTGGTCAACCATTTGTCCAACAAAAACCAATTTTTTTGTTATATTTGGAACATGAAGCACATCAACAAGATGTTTTACCTTTCTGTCCTCCGTCAACAAGATGTTTTACCTTTCCATCCTCTATAGATAGTGCTATGTTTCCTATATGCTCGATAGGGTGTGATTTGTCGTCACCTGTTTCAACATATCCAGGAATTGGCAATTTCTACAAACTACTAAACCATTGCACATGATTGGTCATGTGATTTGGAGCACTTGAATCAACATACCTGACATTACCATTCGATTTCGAAATATCAGCATGACATTGTATTCATTATGTTATGTTGGACCATGAACAACTTCTCAGAATCATCTGCACTTCTGGATGCATAGTTGTTTTGCTTCCTTTTGTTATTTTGATTCTTCAACCTACAATCACGTTCAAAGTGTGCAGGTTTACCACAATTCCAACATCCTTTACTGTCACTACCTGAATCATTTCTTTGGAAATTTCTACGGTGTCTTTGGCTCCCCCTGCCTCGGAACTGTCCTCTACCTCCTTCATGATTCTGATGTTGACTTTAGTCTTGGTTATTGTTTTCTCTTCCACTTTCGAAGCCTCTACCTCTTCCTCTTCCTTTGCCAGAGTAGAATACCTTCTCAGTACTAGGTTTTCCTTGGGAGTTTGACTCTTCACCAAGATTCTTTTCTTCAATAATCAACATGGACACCTGATCAATAAAATTTGGAATATTTTCCTTGGTCTGTATAGAAGTTCTGAACTGCTTATATGCAGCTCCTAGACAAGGAAGGCACACTTCCACCTTATCATCATCATCTACATTCACACATCTACATTCACACCAATAGATGCAAGTGACTCGTATATGCTTTTGATTTTCAGGGTATAGTCACTTATCGACATGCTCTTTTTTCTCCAAAGTATGCAGCTCGTTCTTGAGTTGCAATTTCTGTGCCTTTGTATTGAAAGAGGCCGCGGAGAGCTACGTCATGGTGTGCTCGGTTGCTCCAAACGCCAAGGGAGTGGGCTTCTACGTGAGGAGAGAGAAAGTAGAGAGAGAAACCTGCACAAAAATTTAGAGAAGAAGATGGAGAAGCTGAAGTTGAAGAAGTCCCAATCACGTTATGAGAGATTTGGGACCAAGTCTTATTGATAAATGACTTTTAGGTCATTTGGGCATGTTCACACGTGGCCCTGCACAAAAATTTGGAGAAGAAGATGGAGAAGCTGAAGTTGAAGAAGTCCCAATCAAGTTATGAGAGATTTGGGACCAAGTCTTATTGATAAGTGACTTTTAGGTCATTTGGGCATGATCACACATGGCCAATGACCAAAAGTCATAAAAATAATGTAAATGCCTATAACTCCCCAATTTGGGGTCCAAAAAATATAACAAAAATATATCTGGAAAGCTCTCGAAGGGAACTTTCAGATGGAAGGGTCAAAATATACAAAAGGAGAGTCCTTGGGGCCTTTATCCCCAACAACCTCCCACTTAAAGGACCAAGGAGGCTCCTTTAAGTCAAGTAACTCCCACCATCTGTATACATAGCTGATGTTGTGCCTTGGGTAGACACTTCGTGAGAGCATATGCAGGATTCTGTGAAGTATTGACCTTGATCAAAGTGATCAGGCCATCCTCTAACACCTCTCTGATGAAGTGGTATCTCACATCAATATGCTTTGTGCGAGCATGAAACATGGCATTCTTTGCCAAACATATGGCACTCTGGCTATCGCATCCAAGAACAGGTGCCTTTTCAGGCATCCCAAACTCACTGCAGAGGCGGGCTAACCAAATGGCTTCTTTGGAAGCCTATGTGGCTGAAATATATTCAGCCTCTGTAGTAGATAGTGCAACTATCCTCTGAAGTATAGAGCACCATGAAATAGCTCCACCTGCAAGGATGTATACATAGCCACTTGTGGACTTGCGTGTGTCCACATCACCTGCCATGTCTGAATCACAAAATCCTTTTAACTCCAATGGACCCTTTCCATAACATAAGCATTTACTTTTGGTCCCTTTCAAATATCTCAAAATAGATTTGACTGCCTCCCAATGAGCTCTACCAGGATTAGCCATGAACTTGCTAACAACTTCCACTGCATGAGCAATGTCTGGCCGAGTGGCAACCATAGCATACATAAGTGAACCACAAGCTAATGCATATGGAACACTCCATGTAATTGGCTGCATCATCATTTTTGGGACAATCATCCTTGGAAAGCTTAACATGTGGCTGCAATGGCACTCCAAGAGGCTTAGCATCAGCCACATTAAATCTGTCCAGCACTTTTTCGATGTACTTTTCTTGGGATACCTGCAAAGTATGCTGCTGCCTATCCCTTTTTATACGCATACCAAGAATATGCTCAGCTTCCCCAAGGTCTTTCATTGAGAATGCAGAGTTCAGCTGCTGTTTTAGAGCATTCAGAGTGCTCTTTTTCTTCCCAGTCAGCAGCATATCATCTACATACAGTACAAGGATAATTCGACTGCCATCTTCATCCTTTTTGGTGTACAAACAGTGATCTGCATGGCTTCTTTTAAACCCATGTTTGAGCTTAAATGCATCAAACTTCTTATACCATTGCCTGGGGCCTGTTTCAGCCCATATAAGCTCCTTTTCAGTTTGCATACCAGATGCTCTTTTCCAGGAATGGCATATCCTTGTGGCTGTTTTATGTACAGCTCTTCATCTAAATCACCATGCAAAAAGACTGTTTTAACATCCATTTGGAATAATTCCAAATCCAAGGCAGCCGTGAGAGCAAACAACACACATAAAGTGGTTATTTTCACCACTGGAAAGAACACTTCTTGGAAATCAATGCCCTCTTTTTGGGCATATCCCTTAGCAACCAGCCTTGCCTTATACTTGCCATCAACATTTTTGATTTTGTACACCCACTTGTTGGGAATGGCTTTCCTTCCTTTGGGTAACTCAACCAAATCCCAAGCATCATTTGCATGCAAAGGCCTTTATCTCTTCTTGCATGGCTAACTCCCACTTCTTCTTGTGCTCACATAGCTTTGCCTCTTTATAAGTAAGAGGCTCACCCTCATCTGATAACATAATATAATGTATAGAGGGATAATATCTATTCACTGGCCTCCTAGGACGTATAGATCTTCTTACTCAATGATCCACATTACCAGGCAATGGATCTACATCAGGAGGTACATTAACTTCTTCATTGTTAACGGGATGCTGTACATCATTTCCAGCCCTGTTTTCAGCATGAATAGGTGGCTGCATATGCCCTTCAGGAGCATCATTTTGCTGTCCAGCATCATCTGGCTCAATAACCACGGGCTCATTGTCATTTCCAGCCATATGTGGTGCATCCTGAGGGTTCATATCAGATTTAACTGGTGGCTGTACATGCTGAAATTTGACTCTTTTATGGTCATCTTTAGAGGCACAATTGTTTTTGAGTAGCCTTGCTTCATTAAATACAACATCTCGGCTGCGTATTACGTTCTTGAGTTGAGGTACTTGTAAACTCACCCCCATTATCTCTACATACGCATTTCAGCTTTCTACCTGATTGGGTGGTCACAAATGCATGAAATTTCTTAAATGAAGCAAAGGCTTCATCTTTAGATTTTAACAAATATACCCAAAGCTTCCTAGAGTAGTCATCAACAAAAGAAACAAAATAAAAAGCACCCCCCATAGATTTTGTGGGCATGCTACAAACATTAGAATGAACAAGATCAAGCACATTAGACTTACGAGAGACACCAGAGTAGTAGGAATTTTTTACTTGCTTACCATATTGGCATTCATTACAAAAATCAAGTTTTGAGCTTTTAGCATCAAACTTGTCCAAATTACATAGTTTATCAAGGCTTCTTTGGCTCATGTGGCCAAGCTTTTTATGCCATAATTCCATATGTGAATGGATTTCAGCCAAAGCAATAAACTTGCAGAGCAAGGCTTTACCATGCAAGCAATAAAGAGTCCCTTTCTTTGTACCTTTAAGAATCAGCCTAGAGCCTTTGATAAGCTTCCATGACCCCTTCTCAAAGAGGGTACTATATCCATGCATATCCATTTGCCCAACAGACAATAAGCTTTTCTTGATGCTTGGTACATACCTTACATCATGCAAAACCAGCTCATTAGTACCATCCACTGTGAGATGCACTATGCCAATACCTTCAATAGAACAAGCATGATTATTTCCAAGATATACATGTCCATGGCTGCCTGCATGAAAGGTAGTAAAACACTCCTTAATAGGAGTAACATGAAATGATGCACCTGAATCCACAATCCATGTTTGTGACAAAGCATCATTCACAGTAAGCAAGGCATCAATCAAATCCCTCTTTGTGATCTGCATACTTGTGCATGGATATTAATAGAAGCATCAATAACTTCGGCATGATGAGCTGCCATAGTAGCACAAAGTATATCTTCTGCATCTGATAGCTCCTTAATGACGACACTAGAGGCCACATTGGCCTTCTCTTTGTCTTTGTCCTTTGAGGTATCATGTGCTTCATTCTTGGTGACCTTTTTCTTTCTGTCACGTGTGTTCTTCTTTCTTTCTAGTTCAGCTTTGTAGTATCTGCCATCAGACTTTTTGTGACCTTTCCTACCACATTGATAACAATTTACTTCAGCCTTGCCTTTGCTTTTGCTTCTGTTCCTTTGTACATTTCCACTTTTCTTTTCTGTTCTTCCTCTAGCCACATTGGCTGAACCACTTCCCTCTCCACTAGCTTTCCTCCTGATATCCTCATTCAAAATAGAATCCCTTACACTTCAAAGGTAAGATTGGGGCTATTCGAAAGTGAAACAACCAATGTTTCCCATGAATCAGGTAAGGTCATCAACAAGAAGATGGCCTTAAGCTTATCATCAAATGGATGTAATCCAGAGTCATGCAATTGTGAAAGAGTACCTGTAAAAGAAGATAAGTGCTCAGCCGCACTTTTTGACTCATCAAGCTGCATACACACTAGCTTACGCATAAGATGCACTTGATTTACAGGCGTGGTATTTTCATAAGTGGCTTTCAGCTTCTCCCATACCTCAAAAGCAGTTGTAAGGCCTTTCAAATCCACTAAGATTTCATCTTATACATCATACAGCCATCTTGATGTAAGTGATGGCCTTCTTGTTTAGGTTCATCCATGTTGCATCTGTCATATCTTCAGGCTTGACTTCCTCAAGAGCCCCCTCACAATCTTTAAGAAAGAGGATGCCCAACATTCTCTCTTTCCACAAATCAAAACCGCTACCTTCAAATCTCTTGATCTCAAACAAGCTTTTGACATGAGAGGAGGTAGAGGTCATGTTTGCGCACTAAGAGCTTCAAAATTTCAACAAAAAATGCAAAATTCACATGTTGTCCTGTGCGCAATTACCTTACGAGACTATAGCTCAGAAATTAAGCCCAAAAACTGTTCAAAACTTGCAAAAATCAATTTCTGAAATTTTCTGCAAAAAATTTTAGAAAATTCCAGCAAGCTGTAATTGCATCAAAAACAACAAATTTGTTGTTTTTCAACCACAAAAGGCATACATAGATGCAAAACCAAGTCAATGGGTGCTTGTTTTCACAAAAGCCCCAATTTTTTGCAGCGTATGACCTGTGAAATTGGAGAAATGACCTGCTGTAATAAGTTTCCAGCAAGTATGCACTTCCTCAATCTTTGTACATGTCCTCGCACTTGAAATGAGAGAGAATTTCTGCCACAAAAGACATGTAGATGAAAAATTCAGCAATGTGGATGCTGAAAATGACCTGTGGGGATACGAAAGGAAGAATAGAAAAGATTCTTTGCGATGAAACTCTCTAAAAAGCACAAAATTTGCTTCAGCTTTGCTCCAGGCTGAAGTAATCCTCCGAAAACAACACTTTTATCGTGAAAAAAGGTGGTTTTTCGCGATGAAATTCTCCCAAATGCAAGAAAACATCTTCAGTTTAACATAGGCTGAAGTAGAAAAACACTTGGAGCAACTTTGTCACGATGGAACATCTGATACCAGTTGAAAGAGGCTGCGGAGAGCTACGTCGTGGTGTGCTCGTTTGCTCCACACGCCAAGGGAGTGGGCTGCTGCGTGAGGAGAGAGAAAGTAGAGAGAGAAACCACTTCACAACACTGCAAAACACTACAAGTAGCACTTCTACTCGAACACTGTTGCACTATGATGTGAAAGTTCGATCTCAGAAAAACACAGTTTTTGTGTATGAACAGCACACAGAATCGCTTGAAATTTTGGATCTGGAATATATGAGTGTTGCCGAACATGATGCAAGTTACAGTTTTGCAAATTGACCTGGTTTTTCTATGGGCCCCACTTTGCGAGCTTGAAACGGAGGTCGAGATGGCTCCGAAACTCTTATCTGACAAAAACGAGTGATGCTTAAGGGATAACTTGCAAAAATATTTTGAGGTCTTCTATCTTCACTCCAATTTTTGTAGCAATCTGAGGTCGTTCGTGAATCACTCTTTCTCCAAGCCTTCTCACGTACTCTTCACCGTCAGCCTTCTCCATGAGCTCTCTACAACAAATCTTCTTCTTCTTCTTCTTCTATTACATAAAAGGAATGTACAAGAATGACTTAAAAATAAGAATACAACAAGTGAAATATATACATAGACGAGTACATAAGGGAAAACTTAATGTCCGCGAATGAGTGAGTTGGCAAGAAACACATGTGCCATCACTCTTGGTAGATAAATCTAATAAAGCTCAATGAAGTGTCCCTGACATATACCGGCATGACCACTATACATGTCAGAGAAATGAAAAAGTGATACTTGTTATCCTAGATCATCACATATTGAGCTTGATATCTCAACACCCTGCTCATGAATAGATGATATAACTCTAGCTCCTATGCCTCCTTGAATGCCCGCCGCTTCTAATAGGCCACTGCTTTCATCTATCTATTGGCCTCTCTCTCTATAATCTCTCCCAAGGTTCAATGTGCATGTAAGCATCCGTAAAACACTAAGCATTTGTCAACATATCAATTATTTTGGGGTTTAGTTCCAGGAGTGGGGTATGTCTTGTGTGGGTGGTGTGTGGGAAGGAGCCGATAGTTGAGGTGTGCAAGATGGAGGAGATATGTGTTATATGGAATGTCCAAAGGGAGAGAGGTTGGAATCACCTCTAAGCTCCTTTTGGATGGGCTCACATATGAGTGCCATGTGGCTCTCATGTGAGTAGCCATTTGGAGACTCATTACATTATGGAAAGAGAAGGGAAATAATCGATGGGGGTACGCGACAGGGCGGCAATCAATCAGAGAATCTCTTTGTCCTTTCGTGTGAAGAGCCGATCAGTCTTCGTCGTCACCTCTCGTGACCTGTGCCTCTGTTCTACTCCAAAAGATGAGGGAATTCATCGAAGATGTTCTAAGAATTGGTATCAAAGCTAACTGAAGAGCCGCCGTCGGCGTCAATTCACACTTAAGCGCCCAAGCGCTCATGCAAGACCGCCAACATTGGTAGCATGACGTCTCTCATTGAAAGAAATGGAAGTAAATTTTGTATACAGGGAGAGAGAGATGTACCTAGTGCACCTCTCATCTCATCTTTAGAGTTGTATAGTCTGTCATGTATAGGAGATCTTTTTGTTGTATAGTGAGGACTTTGAGCATTGTACAAACATTACATCTCATGTATATTTTCATGCTAGAAATGTAAATATGGATAGGACTTTTTACTATTCTTTCTTGCAAGAGTGTGTTGTTAAAAGTTTTAAAGATCTTATGTTTGAACTTAGAGATGTTTTCCCCATTGACTTACCTAGAGGGCTACCACGTGAGAGAAGGGACATTGACCATGCTGTTGAGGTAGTTACTAACACTAACCCTATTTGTAAGCCACCTTATAAGCTTAGTGTTTCTCAGCATGAGAAGGTTGAGAGGCAGTTACAAGATTATTTAGATAAGGGCTTCATTAGACCTAGTAACTCACCTTGGGCATCCCCAATGCTTTTGGTTAAAAAGAAGGACGGCTCTATGAGATTATGCATAGATTATAGATCACTAAATAAGATAACTATGAAAAATAGGTTTCCAATGCCTAGGTTGGAAGACCTATTTGATCGGTTACATCATGCTAGGTATTTTAGCAAGCTTGACCTTAGATTAGGGTATCATCAGATTAGGATTAGGGAAGAGGATGTCCCGAAAACTTCCTTCAGAACTAGATATGGGCACTATGAGTTTTTAGTGATGGCTTTTGGTCTCACCAATGCTCCTTCCACTTTCATGAAGCAACTGCTTGACTATACAAAGTAATACCAAAAGGTTTTGAATCTGCTTCAGCATGTAATGACACATTAACATCCATAGGTATTTGCATAGGCTTGGAATTTGTCATTTCATAGGTACTTGCATAGGCTTGGAATCTCCTTCTGCCTGCAATGACACATTAATATCCATAGGTATTTGCATAGGCTTGGAATCCATATGTATTTGCATAGGCTTGGAATCTGCTTCTGCCTGTAATGACACATTAACATCCATAGGTATTTGCGTAGGCTTGGAATCAGTTTCTGCCTGTAATGACACATTAACATCCATAGGTATTTGCATAGGCTTGGAATTTGCATGTAATGACACATTAACAGCCATAGGTATTTACATAGGCTTAGAATTTGTGTGTAATGACACATTAACATCCATAGGTATCTGCATAGACTTGGAATTTGTCTGTAATGACACATTAATATCCATAGGTATTTGCATAGGCTTGGAATTTGCCGCTTCTACCTGTAACGACACATTAACATCCATAGGTATTTGCATAGGCTTGGAATCTGTCATTTCAAAACTTTCCAATAATTTTTCAGTGTATTTTTGTTGTGTTATGTAGATACACTCATTCCTGTATTTGAACTCAATCCCAAGATAATAATGTAAAATACCAAAATCATTTAGATCAAATATATGCTTAAGTTTTGCCTTAAAAAATTGAAGGTTTGAATCTTTGGGACTTGTCATAATCATATCATCAATATATATTATAATAATAATCAAGACATCTTTTTCTGCTTTAATATAAAGAGTAGGAGTAGTCTCTAACTGGTATATATTCCAACCAAAGAATACAACAAGAGAAAGTAATGTTTTGACGATTGTCATTCTAGAAGTAGGTGCAAAAGTCTCATCATAGTCAATACCTTTCTTTTATGCATAATCTTTGACTACTAACTTTGCTTTATACCTGTCAATGGTACCCAAAGTGGTTAGGTTCGTAAGGTTCGGTACAGGTAAGGTACGTGAATCGAATCTTACCTCCAGGGTAAGGATTGTAAGGTATGTTAGGGTGTGTGTGTATGTGTGTGTATGTATGTATGTATGTATGTATGTATGTATGTATGTATGTATGTATGTATGTATGTATGTATGTATGTATGTATGTATGTATGTATGTATGTATGTATGTATGTATGTATGTATGTATGTATGTATGTATGTATGTATGTATGTATGTATGTATGTATGTATGTATGTATGTATGTATGTATGTATGTATGTATGTATGTATGTATGTATGTATGTATGTATGTATGTATGTATGTATGTATGTATGTATGTATGTATGTATGTATGTATGTATGTATGTATGTATGTATGTATGTATGTATGTATGTATGTATGTATGTATGTATGTATGTATGTATGTATGTATGTATGTATGTATGTATGTATGTATGTATGTATGTATGGTATGTATGTATGTATGTATGTATGTATGTATGTATGTATGTATGTATGTATGTATGTATGTATGTATGTATGTATGTATGTATGTATGTATGTATGTATGTATGTATATATATATATATATATATATATATATATATATATACATATATACACACACACACACATTATGTATAGAATGATGAATCTAGATAGATAGATAGATATATAGAGAGAGATACATACATAATATAAACATACATTCATACATACATATTACATAGTACATCCAATGTTGAATGTACATATTCACGAGTCATCTCACCATTAACGACTTACGAGTCATATGAATGATATCACAACTCACATGGCACTTGGGAGCATCAATGTAATTTGAAACCAAACAATGTAGAATAAAGAAAACTTAAAAGATGATGCCACAAAATGAACAAAGCAACATGTGCAAACATCTCCATTACATCTCAAGAGAAATGGAATACATAATGAAAAACATGTCAGAACTGGAGTCTGGCATAATATCAAGACTCAACTATGTAGTACCAAGAACTAAGCCTGAAAGATCTATCATCCATGAATCCCAAATACATAACAAATCAGAATATATCATTTGAGTATGTGACATGAATCACGATACATCAATGTCATATGGTCAATCATCATACATA
>CM035435.1:82574903-82644903 GCA_020310875.1 Ceratopteris richardii
TATCTCTTTTTCCTGGAACTCCGAAACCTTCTCCGACTTCATAAGTTGGAACATCAAGAGATATTGATGATGGACTAAGTACTGATGTAGGTAATGGAACTCTCTCTTCACCTTTATCAAGTGCATCTTTTAGGGTTTGAGAAGGTTCATCACTCCCCTTTTATGCCTGAATATAAGAATCCAAATTTGGAATCTTTGTCTTTTTATCGTAAATTTGACCTTTTGCAATATATGCATTGCGTGAGAGTAGAATATACCTGTTTTTGGAACATAGAATCTGTATCCTTTGCTTTCAATAGTATAACCAATAAAGACAACATTAATGGCTTTTATATCAAGCTTACCACGATCCTTCTTTTCAATGCGAACAGAAGCTGGAGAATCAAAAACTTTGAAATAACTCACATTGCACTTCTTCCTAAACTCACATTGGGTTTCTTCCCATAATAAGCTTCACAAGGTGTGATAACCTTTAAAGCTTTTGTGGAAGACCTATTCAAAATGTGATTAGCTGTATGTAATGCATCAAACCAAAACTTGGGAGAAAGCTTTTTGGATGACATCATATTACACATCATCTCAACAAGTATCCTGTTCTTTCTCTTTGCAACACCATTTTGTTCTTGAGTGTAAGCAATAGTGAGTTAATGAGAGATACCTTTGTCTTCAAGAAAAGACTTCAAGTCTTTTGACATGTATTCTCCTCCTCTATCACTTCTCAAAATTTGAATTTCTGACGAACTTTCATTTTCAACCATAGCTAAGAACTTCTTGAAAGTAGGAAAGACCTCTAATTTTGCTTTAAGACCATAAATCCATGAATATCTTGAGAAATCATCAATGAAAGTAATGAAATGCCTGAAACCTTGAACGGAATGTGTTCTCATAAGACCATTCACATGTGAATGTATGATCTGCAACTTCCTTGTGGCCGTAATGTATCCATGTTTCTTGAAAGGAAGTTTGTGAAGCCTTCCTTCAAGACATCATTCACATGATTCGGCATCATCTAGTAAAGCAAAGGTAGGTAAACTCTGCCATTCCATGATCATTTATGTGCTTGAGAGCTCTGTAATAAATATGACCAAATCTAGCATGCCATAACTTCATATTCTCCTTAGGTGTAGAAGACTTAGCAACATTAGCATGACTAATTTTGGATAACATAAACATGCCACTTTTATTTTCAACTTGAAGTAGACAATGATCCTCATTAGGTGAGAGGATCTGACATGAATCTTTCTTAAAAACAACTTTAAAACCATCTGACAAGTAGAAATAGAGAGCGATTTGTTCTTCAATTTTGGAACATAAAGAACATGAGAAATTGTGAAATTTCCACCTTTTTTGACTTTAGGTTCACTTTTTCAATGCCTACAACATGGAGGCATGGCTATATGGCTCCATTTTATCAACAAAATCTGTCTTGATCCATTGGCGCAATGTTTGGTATTAAAGCTTGTTGCAGCTTCTTGTTACTTCAAGATGAAGATTAACAAAAGAGTATGGAAGAGAATGATGAAGCCATATTATTATCATCAAAAGGTTTTTCTTTTTTGGGAGAAAAACCCTCGACATGGGTAGCAACATACATACATAATACATATACATATATTTTATATATATATATACACACCATAGTACAATAAAACGCGTTTTTTTTGAAAAATAAAAAACGTTTAGGACGTTCGGACGTTCCGAACGTCCTAATACGTTTTTTTGAGTTTTTTTTTTTTTAATTTTTTTTTATTTTTTTTATTTTTAAGATCAGCTTCAATTTTTGTTTTTATTTCATGAACAGTATTATGAAAATGTATGGTTTTCTTTCTGTCTCTACCAAAATAAGAACCAAAAGTCCCTCCTATCTGGATAAGAAAAAAGTTCCTATTTTGATTTTAAAAGATATTTCATTCAGCAAGGAGTCAGGACATCATTAAATTGTTGACATTGTTTTTATCCATTCTGGAGTCAATCACTCTAAGTGCATTGTCTTAAGAGTTTTAATGTGCTTTATGTGGGGCTTTAAGGTCATCAATCCTTTGTTTAAGATTTCATTCCCATTTTTTGTTTAATTTAACCAGATTCATTTTGGGCCTTCCTAACTCCAAATCATTGTACTGGTAGTAGATTAAGGTTTTTTATGTGTTTTTAGCACTAGGTATGTAAATGAGTGTTAGATATACATTATTCATGGATTATTAGAGAAAAAAAAATTGAAATGTTGCGACAAAATATAATACTCGTTTTTTATTCCCATTTTTTTAGTACTCTACGTACTAAACGTTTTAAAACCCGTTTTTAAAACTCGTTTTTTAAACTCTCTTTGTACTATGATACACACACACATATATACATATATTTATATATACAAACACATGTATATGTATCTCTCTCTCTCTCTTATATATATATATATATATATATATATATATATATATATATATATATATATATATATATGTATATATATATATATATAATATGTATGTATCTATGTATGTATGCATGTATACACACACACACACACACACACACACACATATATATATATATATATATATATATATATATATATATATATATATATATATATATATATATATATATATATATATATATATACGTGATGCACTTGACTGAAATGGTAAACACCAAAGTCAAGTTCCAAAATGTGTAAATTTGAATATTTTGAAATCTCTAAACAATGATTAGTGAATTGTAAATTCTCTCTTTTCTTCCTTTGTAGTTTTTAGAGTCTCGCATACTACTACTTGAAGTGGAGTGGCTTTCAAAGCTTTTGGAAACACGTGTTGGAAGTGAGGTAGGCCCAAATAATAATCAAATGAATTATTAAAGATCTTTCCAACACTTAGAACCTTAGTACCATAGTACAAAAAAATCGCGATTTATTCGCAAAATAAAAATCGTTTTAATTGCTAACGATTTAAATCGTTAAATTCGCGATTTTTTTTGTTTTGGCTGCTGACGATTTTTACGGGGCAAAAGTTTAAACCCTCATTTTGGTCGATTTTTCTCCCATTCTTAGTCCTCAGCTGCGCGTCAACGGTTGCCTACACAGCTCCATTGGAAGTGTGGAACTTGGAAGTCGGAAGTTGGAAGTTAGTACCTACTTAGTACTTAGTACTATCTACTTAGTAGTTTAAAATTTGAAAGTTGAAACTTGAAAGTTGAAACGAATGAAGTGTTTTGTTGTTGCTTGTTCTTTTAATTTATTTCAGCCTATAGGATTACCATTTCTCTAAAAGATGGGTAGGCTTGCCGATCCTATTTGCTCTCATGTGCAAACCATCGGACCAAATACATGGAAGTGCAAGTATTGTGAAGGTAACGTTCACAGGTTCAGGCTCATGTGTAAGAGCTCATTTGCTTGGGCTGAAAGGTGGTGGCATTGGGAAATGCACAAAAGTGCCACCCAAAGTTTTTGATGAGCTGAAGGCAAAACTCCAAGTGAATAGAGGAGTTGGTAATGTTGTGGAAGAGATGAATGAGGATAACCAACATGAGGGAGTGGGAAAATATGATTCAGCACGTACTTCTAAAATTGCACGAAGTGAAAGCAAAGGTTCATGGCCTCGATCCTCCACACCATCAGATGCTGAAGTAAGTCAAGTGAACACTCCATATAATTTGCCATCTACTAGTATATTCATGAAAGCAAGCATGAAAGCAAGCAATGGAAGTGGCCATACATGAGATGACGAAATTTTTCATCCAATGTGGCATTCCATTCAATGTTGGCAGTTGCTAATACCATTGCATGGAAGAGATTGATAAATGCTACCAGCAAAATAGATGCACCATGGCCAGAACCATCATCACAAGTATTGAGAACAAAGTTACGAAAGAAAGAAAAGTCTAATCTTGAGACAGAGTTGCTTTCTTTGTAGATGACATGGCAAAAATATGGCTGCTCTATATTGTGTGATGGATGGTCAGATATAAGAAAAAGAAGTGTGTACAATATTTTAGTATCCTCATGTAAGAGCACAATGTTTCTTCGTGCTATACCTTCATTTCAGCCCGGTACGACTGCGACAGGTACGATTCATGATTCATGTCACATGTTTCAAATTTCGTACATATTTTCTAGTTATTGATACTAGTTTGTAGTAACTATGAAGTTTGAACTAGAATCTAGATAGATCATAGTTTATAAATCATGATTCATATTTCATCTTTTATGGTATCGTTGATCAATGATCATGCATGTAATGTGCATGATGCATAAGCATCATGTACTTTGCATGACTTGCATATATTATAATGTATATATTTACAAGTTATAACTTATTATTTAGAAGTTAGAAGTCAGAACTTAGAAGTTAGTACTATGTAGTATGCAATGTGCATTTACTATCTAATGGTCATTGGTTATGTAAATGTGCAATTGCCAATTATGATGCAGGTGAGTTCATCTATAGACATGTGCGAGAAGCCATTACTGAAATCGGCCCCGAGCACGTAGTGAAGGTATTACAAATGTGTAATGACATGTCACACTGTAGCTTTGATGATTGAAGTTTGAAATGATCCTTGATTTTTGAAATTGCCATGTAGGTTGTCATAGATAATGGATTCAATTATGTATCCGTGGGTCGTATGTTACAGGAAGAGTATCCTAAGATAACTTGGACTTCGTGTGCCTCTCAGCCTTGATTTGATGATGGAGGATATCGGGCAGTTATCGTGGATGAGAGTTGTGCTTGAGAAAGCAAAATTCATTGTGCGATTTGTATCAGCAAGCTCAAAGTTCTAAATATATTTAGGGGAAACTCATCATTGCAATTTCAAAAACCATCAGCTACTCGTTTTTGTTACATGTTTCTCGTTCTTGAACGAGTACTCAGGGTCCGAAAGGGTCTACTACGCACAGTGGTTGCAGAGGAATGGTATAGTATCCAAGAAGTAAAGTCAGGTGACACATTGTACACTCAGTTCTCCAACATAGTGATGGGAGATAAGCAGTATGCATGCTTTGAAGCCTCTTCATAGTGTGCTAAGGATCACGGATATGGAAGAAAGCACTCTAGGCCTTATGTATGAGTATGTAGATCGTATTGGAGAGTGCATTGAGAAGATAGAAGGGTTGATGGAGAATGAGTAAGTATTTTTGTTTTTTGTTTTTCTCTTGAATTTTTAATTTTAAGACTCATCGTTCATGATTCATGATAATGGACAATGGACATTGATGTTTATGTTTTTCTTTTCCAGGAAGAATGAGCTCTTAGAATGTGTGAGAAGGAGATGGGATTGGTTTCATAAACCAATCCATGCAGTTGCACATCTTCTACATCTGTTATGGCGTAATGAGGAGGCATGCTTAGATAATGAGTTGGAAGATAATTGGCTCACATATGTGAAAATGTGGACTGGAGATGATGTGCACATGATAGATCAGCTAGAGAAAGAGCGATATGCATTTCGTACGAGTGAAGTATTTTGGAAACCCCACAGCACGCTTACGAGAGAACCAGCTTGCGCCCGTGACATGGTGGGAAAGATTTTGCTTGAGCACACCGTTATTGTGTTTGTATTATCAATTATGTAAATTGTAATTTTCATAAATTTCAAGTTACAACTAACATTAAACTTTGCATTTTGTATTATGTAGAGAAAGCTTGCTATTAGAGTCTTATCACAAGATTGTAGCACTGCCCAGCGGAAAGGAATTGGAGCACTTGGGCTCTATTCCACACAAAAAAGAGAAATAGGTTGAGTTCAGAGCAACTTGAGAGATTGATGTATTGCCATTGTAATCTCAAGTTGCTAGAAAAGAAAGGCAATTACACACATCCACTTCAGGTATATGATTATATCATGAATCATGATCCCTTTAATTGTGTAATGTGTTATAACTTATAACTTGTAACTTATCTTACATTTGTATAATGTATTTATAAATTATAGGTAAATATGGATCATAGTTGCATCACAACGCGTTGCGAACGGTCCGCAACTTCGAGAATGATGCACACATACAGTCATGCACGTGAATTCATTGTAATTTATCATCTATGTAATATGCATTTATCATCTATACAGTATGCCTACATGCATAATGCAAGAAGTAATACATATGAAACACAGAGCAACACATGAAACACACATTAAGGACATCACATGGATAAATATTATGCGATATGCACACATTACTAAGTACGAATCACACAACACTTCTAAGTTGTTTTTTAGTCTAGTTTCAACTTTCATCACTAGTCTCTTTAATCTCATCATGCGTGCACAATGCACATATGTCATAGATGCATCATGCACTGTAGTCTATGCACAAGTGACCATGAAACACATGGAGTAAGAACCAAAATCGCAAGGCTAAAACTCGGAACACGATAAAAAAGCCCTAAAAACAAGCATAAAAGAAAGCAGGCCGAAAACGGTGTTTTGGTTTGGAAATGATTCGAGGAAACAACGAAGCGTTTGCGGATCCCAAAAATGCCGTTTTTGATAACTACCTTGGATAGAAATTAGGGTTTGTTTTTTGAAGGGAATCCATGTGTTCGAAGGTTGAATGTTATATACCATTAGAAGGCTCTCACAGAGTAAATTTTGATAAGCCAATAAAAAGCTTTGACCATCTTTGACCCAAATTTGACTAAGTCCTAGATTTGGGGTTGTTGGAATTTTGGGACTTTTTGAGCAATGTGAGCAATTTGGACATTGTTTTTCTATATGAAGTGGCTGAAGATTCAAGAATACTTGCAAAGAGAGAGAATGGAGTTATTTGCTACCTAAGAGAAGCACTTTTCATAATGGCTGTGCCCTAAAAGACTCTTTGCATCAAGAAGGAAATAATGTGAAACAAAGAAGGGCTTACAAATTGTGAAGATCCAATACTGGTTTGTAAAGCTTTGTACGAGCTTTGACTTATGCCACTGCATAGGCCTAGACAAGCTAAGCGCAAATGATAGAGAGGAATTGCATAGGAGAGCTCACACAAGAGGTTAGAATGAATACACTACTTCAAGTCCTTCGAGACCTTCAAGAATGATAGCACACTCGAACTTCAATTCCAAACTCGGTGTCAAGCACCTTGTCCAAGTGAGCGAGAGGACTTCAACTCCTCGTAGAGAGGGCTCTCCCTGAAGCTTGATGATTATGTGAAGAGAGGCTATGGTCTTATAAAGATATTAAGGGCGACCGCGTTTCATAATAAAGCATGAAACTGGGTGTAGGAACTTTTGTGAAAAGATAAACACACTTCCGTGATTTTTTTACGAGTGTGATGATGTGGAATTTGAAGTGAGACATGGCGTATTTAGTGATGTGGCAAGATAACTTTAGGCACATGTTTTAGGGTTTTCCAAGTGCAAAATCAATTTTGACTTTGACTAACTCAAATTGAGTTATCTTCTAATTTCTAGGGTTTTGATAGTAAATTAGGGTTTGACTTTTGAGGGCAACTCTAGTACTTTTTGGGCAAGTGTTATATATGCTTCGGTTGCTCCCTTTGGGTACTTCATGAATATGTGGTTCATTTCTTTATGACCAAAATGTCAAATGTTGACCGTTTTCATGTCCTAAACCTTACTTTGACCTATATGATACAAACTAATCATAATGTTCATGAATATGTACAATGGTAGAGAGTTCTCAAATGGAAATATATAAAGCTAGGATTTATACATGTCCATTTGCTAATATTTCCTACATCAAGAGCCATAATATAGTATGTACTCGGAAGATGCTAAAAAGCAAATTGCAAGAGATCAATGAAGCCCCATGGCCACCGCCTTGATATTCTCACTTTTCATGGATGGTCCGCAAGAATCTAAACAAACAACCACTATCACAACATTGGAGACATATGCATTTCAGACTTTTACACTGAGAAAATCAACGTGAAAGAGGTTGGAATGAATTGAAATGCTAACTAACTTAAATGGAAAAATTGAGTACACTTAGCACTATCATTAAATCTATTATCCTTGTTGATGCCAATCTCTTTAGATAGAACTATATAAGCTTATAACACATTACCCACTTACCTCGGCCATCCATAAAGAGCAAACTCAACAATATGAGAGGTCGATAGCATCCATTCTGTTATGTCCCGAACCCTAAGAATGGGTGCCTGCAGTTAAAGTGTCCGACTAAGTGTGAAGTACTATCCAATGTGAATTGAGCCACCTCTTGAAGTGGGTCTACAAAAAAGGATCCTTGAGCATTCCTCGTACGAGGAACTTGGACTCTTGGTCCATGGTGAAGCCGCCCACATACCCATATTGGTGTGGTTGTGGTCTCAAGCTCTTAGGTTTGGGGATGAGTTCATTTGGCTCTATGGTTGGGAGGTGAGTCTGATGTCCACCATTCTATCTTTGAGTATTGCATGTGTCCTATTAGCAGGGAAGATCTTGGCAAAGGCTCGCTTTCCATTTGATAACCAACAAGAATATGATCTTTGAGATTTTGGGAATTCCACTTGTCTCACATAATTAGAACCACCAAAAGCTCCTTGGTGATGTAAATTCTCAAGAAATTATCTATCCTTTTATATTGTGTTGCATAAGTCTTACCTCACTGAACTACTTTCCTTACCATATTATTTGCATAGTATCAGTAGCGGCAAGAGGAGTAGGAGGAGGAGGAGGAGGAGGAGGAGGAGTAGGAGGAGGAGGAGGAGGAGGAGCAGCAGCAGCAGTGGTAGTAGCAATAGTAGCATAAGAAACAATAGTAGCAATAGCAATAGTAGTAGTAGCAGTAACAGTAGTAGTTCTTGCATTATACGATCAGTGGTGTTTGAAAGCATCTTTTGTGAGGTCCATGTGCATGCGTCTTAGGGGTTTGCAACATACACATTATGCGTTCTTGGATCGTGGAGCATTTCTTTTTCCGACTTCCATTTGCCGACCTAACCCCTTCCAACATGCACCACCACCACCCACACCGAGTGCTAACATGTGTGCATGCAATCCTATCGACATGTTGCCCCCTCCATTTCGCTCCAACTCATGCACTTACGTACCCATATCCACACTCATGCCCATGCCCATATCCACGTTCAAATCCCCCCCCCCCCCCCCACCCCCCAAACACACACACACACACACACAAAAAAAAAGAAAAAAAAAAAAAATCCTCTCCCCCACAAATTAGAAGTCTTTTAGAGATTTTGGAAATTGGACTTGTTGCATATAATTTGAACCACTAAACCTTCTTTGGTGATGTAAGCTGTCAAGAAACTATCTATCCTTTTAAACGGTGTGGTGCTTGGGTCTTACCTTGCTCGACTACTTTCCTCACCATATTATTTGCATAGTAGCTTTGATGTTTTGTTGAGGTTATATTTTCTTGTATTATACCATCAGTGCTGTTTGAGAGCATCTTTTGTGAGGTTCATATGCATGCATGTTAGGGGTTTGCAACATACCCATGGTTCATTCTTGGATCTTGGAGTATTTCTTGTTCCGATTTCCATCGATCCACCTAGTGTGCTCCAACATGTGCACATGCACAATCACCTACATGAAGTGCTCACACGTGCACATAGTCCCATTGACATGTTCCTCCCTCCCTTTCTCTCCAACTCATGCACTTATATACCCGTATCCACACTCATGCCCATGCCCATGCCCATGCACATATCCAAGTGCGATCCCCTCTTCCCCTCCTTGCCTTCCCCCCCCCCCCAAAACAAAAACCCCCCCTTTTCCCCCCAACACACACACAGACACACACATAGACTCTCTCTCTCTCTCTACCCACAAACACTTTGTCCCATTGACATTCTTCCACTCCCTCTCTCTACTGACCATGCACCTTCGTAGCCATATCCACACTCATGCTCATGCCCCATGCCCATATTCACATGTGCATGTGTACACACATGCATGGATGCAATGTTTGTGCATGCATCCACACACGTGCATGTGCATGTATGCGCGCACACATACACACACACTTTTGTGCACGCACATGTGCTTACCATTATTTCCTCAACTTGTTTGCTTGAATTCCCCTATAAGTTGATTCTGCTGTGCAAGCAAGTAAAGATGACCATATTTGGTTCTCAAGGCCAATAGAAGAAAGGCAAAGTGATTAGCCTTTGCTTTGGAGTGATTTTCTGAGAGTTACAAGATAACGATCTGTCTGGTTTTGTTGAATGAACTGACCTTGGGAAACTCTAAGTTCTAATAATAGTATATATAGCATAGTCACAAGGGGATGTGTCCTCGAGCCCTAGGGATGTCGGATGCTGTCCCCCCATTCAAAATCATAGGATTCTGGCTGGGCATCCCCGATTTTTTTGTGTCACAAGACCACGTCCCCGGGGACATGTCCCCGGGCCCTAGGGATGTCGGGATGCTTTCCCCCCATTCAAAATCATAGGATCCCGGCTGGGCATCCCCGATTTTTTTGTGTCACAAGACCACGTCCCCGGGATGCCAGCATGTTATGATATCAATTTCGGGACGCCTGCCTAAACATGGCGGGATATTTTTTTCGATATTCACCGTTTGAAGCCCAATTTTGAATGCTTTTCTTTCGGAGTTTTTGCTTCCCATTTTAACTCTCTAGAACCTTCTTTTGAAGGCCCATAAAAAGACCTTGCTGCCCTCAAAACACACATCTTGCTTTCAGCTTTTTCTTTTGCATCTCTTGTGTACGGAGGCTTGAGCCACCTTGAGCCTTGCATATTCAGCAGCCCCTCCACACCGTGTTAGCCTTTGGGCCTCTCTAGAAGAGTGTATTCAACAGCCCCTCACTTGAGTCCTCTCCTCAAGGCTCAAGACCTTACCCTTTGGAGTTCTAAACCTTCCTCCTCTCTTTCCTTTGGAGTGTAGGAGGCTAGGAGCAGCCATTATAGCCTCTTCATCAATTATATACAAGAGAAGGATGGCCGTCACCAAATGATCATGGTGGGAAGAGGTGGAGTCTCCCATGTCCACCAGAGAAAGAGGTGGTTCAAGATCATGGACATGCAAGTTATGTGGATACAAAAGGGCTAGTGGAGCAAACAAGGTGCATGCCCATCTTCTTCATGGGAGCGGCAATGAAGTAAAGTTTTGCAATGCCATCACATCTAAGAAGTAGGAGAAGCTTCTCAACGAACTTGTTGTGAGTGATGCCAAAGTACATGCCCGTCGTGCCACACAAGCTCCTGTCAACCCCACATCATTTGTGAGAACCTCTACCTCAACAAACTTGTTGTGAGTGATGCCCAAGTACATGCTTGTCGTGCTACACAAGCTCCCATCGACCTTGCATCATTTGTGAGAACATCTACCTCCGTTTCGAAAGAGGCATCTTAATCGGCAACGATGGCTCGAACTTATCCTCCTTCCGCACCAAAAGATATGCCATCTGCAAACTCCACCATATGGACGTCCACATGGTCAAAAAACCCTTGATGATAAATTGAATCCCAAATTGAAGGAAGAGGTTGACATTGTAGTGGCAAGGTTTTTCTATCACGACCACATAGCATTCAATGCAACCTAACAGATAGTCATAACGCAAGTCTCATATGGCATAATGGAATTTTCAATTAACTTAATTATTCACATATTTGTCATTGTCTAATGTAAATTCTTCTTCTTTTGTTCATAGATCAGTGTATTTCAAGGAGATGATGAAAATGATAGGGGAGTATGGGCCACAATTATTCCTCCCTCTTTTGAGAGTTTGCGCATGACTCTACTAGAGAAGGAGAAGAAACTTGTGGAAGCCGCGTGTGAGAACATTCGAAAGTCATGGGAAATGGAGTGTCCTTGCTCGTGGATTGATGGATGGATTGACACACAATGACGATCTATCCATGGAGTTGTTGCTTACTTTCGAGGTGAGATGTATTTCATATCGTCCCATGATTTATACGAGACAGGAATCAACCGATGTGCTTGCTTTTGAGTGGGCAAGTGCCATAGAAATAGTGGGTCAAACAAATGTTGTGGCCATAGTAGCGGATGGGGAGGCTTCAAATAGAGCAGTAACCCAAATCATTGAATACTTGCATCCTCATATCGGTGTTTTTTTTGCATGGTTCATTACCTAAATAATATTCTCAAAGACATTGGCACTTTGGAATGGATTTTGCTTGCAATCAATGAGGCAAATGCATTAGTGAGCTTCATCAACAATCATACAAGTGTGAGGAATGAGTTCGACAAGATATCTACTCTTGCTTTACTCAAATATGTGGAAACATGACTTGCATACAATTTCATCATGCTACATCGTGTTATGAAGTGTAGTGGTGTTATAAGAGGCCTACTATTGAGTGATGAATTTGCAGCAATGCCAGGTGCTTCCACCACATCAGGAAAGGAATTAAAAAAACCAACAGATAATGCAATATGGTGGGAGAATATTAGCCCAATAGTGGATATTGTGCAACCATTTGTGCACTTAGAGAGGTGGATTCTATGGAATTATGCATTAACAAAGTATATGAAGCTATGGATGATCGAACCATTGAGTCACTGAAGAAGCTAGTGCAAGAAAATGATAAGTATGAAAAAATTTCATCCATGTATGTTCGATGATGGAATGCGTACTATTCCCCACTCCATGTAGTGGCATTCATGTTGACCCCAAATTCCAAGATAAAAAGAAATATGCTGATCCAAAGGTGGCAAATGGATGGAGAATGATATTGGAACGACTTGTCCCCGATAATGCATCCAAGAGGCTTATTAGAGATCAATTGTCAACATATAGAACTATGAAAGATGCTTCATTTTCATGTACAAATGCTCAAGAAGATAGGTTTCGTGTCAGTGCTTTACTTTGGTGGGAAGATTTTGGCTTTGATGGTCGAGAGTTGCAACAATTGGCTATACGCATACTTAGTCAAACGTGCACCACGAGCTGCCTTGAGCAACTATGGAGTGTATATGGACATGTAGCTTCTAAGAAGAGGAACAGACTTGGTGTGCAATGTGCAAGTGATCTTGTCTTTGTGATTGCAAACTTAAGTCTGTTTCACAAGACTCAAAGCATGATTTCATATCCTTTTACACAATGGGAGATGGAGGATAACAAAGTGCAGGGTGAAGAACATGAGGAAGAGATGCATGACACTAATGTTGGAAGTCAATGTACATATGGTCCACATTCCAGCAATTCTACATTTTGGACTTAGCATTTTTTGTATAGTTTGGGTAAAACTTTTTTAGGCTAGATAGATAGAGCTTGGCAAGAGCTATCTAGTGGTATGCTTCATTTCTTCATCAAAGGTCAGAACAGGGAGATAATCCAAACCCTAATTCAGCTCAAAATGGAGGAAAAGCCTATGAGGTCCAAACCTTAAAAAGATAGGTTATATAGCCAAAAACAATCAAATTTGGGCGATCAATTTTAAAGTGAAGCTAAAAACAGCGATTGTAATTTTTAAGCCATAATTTGCAAACTCAAACGATTGAATTCAAAAATAACGATAGAGAGAGTTTTTGATCACTAACAAAAAGCTGAGTTTCGTTAAATTATCGCTAGAGCTTTTTTGGAGGCCTATAACCTATATAAGAAGCATGTGGGCACACTCTTGGACAATTCACAAGCTAGAGTTTGAATTTCTGAAGCTTTGGAGGTGAAGATTTGGTGAAGGAGAGGCTACTCTCTTGGAGCAAGAAGTCTTCTACAAGGTGGTGGCAGCTATCTTTTGTAAGTTAGCCTTATATTCTGTTTTTAGGGTTTCTGTACCCTAATTTCAGAATTAGGGTTTGCTGATTTTCAGATTTATTGCACTATTTTGTGAGAATTAGGCCACAAAAAATAAATAATTTGCCGATCTCTTTCTTGGCTTGCTCCATTGCTTGTTTTTGCATTGATGCCTTCATGCTACTCCTCATGAAGACATTGCTCTCTGGCAAGTTCCTAGGTATGGGACCATTGTTAGAGGGTGGTCGTGCTCGTGAAGACGGAGTAGCCACAACATCTACCGATGCACCACTAGAACTCACACTATCAGTGCGAGCCCTTTTGGAAGGTGCGGTAGAGGACTCTCCAACATTAGGAAGCATCCCATGAGTTTCAAGGGAATCTTGACCCACTTCCATACTCCCAACACTTTGACTCAATTGCAATTTCACAGTCAAGTCCTCCATGATTTGTTGAGGCACAAAGTGACATTTTCCAATGCCATCACCTCTCAAACCAAGAAGGTGTGCCTTGATGCGCTATGCACTACCTGTAAAGATACCCTTGCAATACTTGCATTCCCAAGTATTAGGCAAAAAGTGGCCTTAACATGGGATCAGATATCAGTAGGAGTACGACCCATAGTACTATGCTTGAAGCTTCAAGGGTCAAAGACTACTCAAAGTTGAAGGCGCTCTTAGTAGAAGACTAGACTCTCTCTCTCTCTCTCTTTGGTTGTATTGTGTAAACAAATAATGGATTATGGCTTCAAACTTCAAAGCTCAGCTTGCAACCTTGCTGCCAACTGCTAACACTCGTGACTCAGCTGCACATATGTCGATGAGAGCACTCAGCAGGCTGCGGGCAATCACAATGGGTTTCTCTCTCTCTCTCTCTCTCTCTCTCTCTCTCTCTCTCTCAACTTAGGCGCAGCGGCAGACTTCGAACTTCTCAAAAGAACGAATGAATCGTTCAGCACGACTTTCGAAAAAACCTCTTTTTCAGCAAAGAAAAATCGTGCAAAATGGAAAAAAATGGTTCAGAGCGATTTAAATCGTGGATGGACTAAACGGTTTTTTTTTTTTGGGCGAATAAATCGCGATTTAAATTCACACTGTGTTGTACAGGGGCTTTTGCTAGAAGAACTCACACTGCATACCATACGACAATTTGTGTATTGTGGCAATGCCAAGCTTTTGTTTTTATGTGTGCTGGGCTGTCTACCTGATTGATATATCTTGTATTCTTTTTCACTGTGCACTCAAGGTATCTCCTGAAATAGGGTAAAGGGAATCCATCATATTGATTCATGGAATGCTTCCAAAAGGTGGTTGAACTCTAGTACATCGTCTTGTGGCCATTTCCATGTCCATTCTATTAGTTGTTATTAAAGCATATGGAACATCTGGTATATATGATAATTGATTGTCATATTAGCGGACATGGAGTTTTCACTTGTGGATTCTTCACCCGAGTTGCAACCAGTTGATAGGTGTGTATACCCTATCAACTATGCGTTTTCTGTAGTTCTTCCTATCTTTTGTTTGCATTTTGTGCTAGGCTTCATTGTGGCTGAGTTTGCCCATCACTTCCAGAAGTGATAGAAACTCAGTTTGCAGAGCTTCTTGTGAGTTCATGGCACATGCTCGAGGTGTGTGCGTGTTGTGGGGTGCGTGTGTGAGCATGTATTCATTCTTAGTTCTATACCCACTATTGGACACTGAAGACGTTAGTGGGGATGTCATAGTAGTGAGTCGATACTATGCATAATGGAGCTGAAATGCTATATTGTCTTGTGGTTGACTACCATGAGCTTATAGGCGTACTTCCGTTTGACGGTAAATTTGAGGTTTGCCTAGATTCATCCCGGTATATATGATTGCCATAATAGCGGACATGCAATTTTCACTTGTGAATTCTTCATCCGAGTTGCAACCAGTTGATAGGTGTATACTGTATTAACTATGCATTTTTTGTAATTCTTTCTATCTTTTGTTTGCATTTTTAGCTAGGCTTCATTATGGCTGAGTTTGCCCATCACTTCCAGAAGTGATAGAAACTCAGTTCGCAGAGCTTCTTGTGAATCCATGCTCGTGGTGTATGTGTTTTGTGGGGTGCATGTATGAACATGTATTCATTCTTAGCTCTATACCAACTATTGGGTACTGATGGCGTTATGGGGATGCCATAGTATTGATTCAACTATGCATAATGGAGCTGATATTCTATATTGTCTTGTGGTTGACTATCATGAGCTTATAGTTGCACTTCCATTTGAGGGTGAATTTGGGGTTTTGCCTGGATTCATCCTGCTATATATGGAACATAATACAATGTACAAATATTGGTTTTATTTGTTGTTCTATCTTCTATCCCTGTTTCCTTATGTTTTTCCATCCCTTGTTCCCAAGATGTCTCTTTCTTTCTTTCATCCCTTCCATATGACATGTGGGCGGACAAGGAGTCGTGGAAAAGCCTGTTGCTCATTCTGCAGGGAGTTAGAGGAAGTCTGTTGTACAATTACATTAAGATTGTATTCTGTAGGGCAGACAATTTCTCTGTTGGTGAGGCTGAAACAGTTACCTACCTGTCTGAGCAATGATAATTTTTGATCAGGTGGCAGAGCGTGCACTTTTTCTTTGGAATAATGATCACTTCATAAGCCTCATAATACCAAACAGAGCTGTGATTTTGCCCATTATTTTGCCTGCATTGGAGAAGAATGCTGATGGACATTGGAATCAGACCATTTATGGAATGAATATGAATGCTCGGAAGATTTTCTTGGAAGCCGATCAAGAGCTCTTTCTTGAGTGTCAGCGCATGTTCAAAGAGGATGAAGCTAACGCAGCTAAACTCAAGGAGAAACAAGATTTGATATGGCAACAGCTAGAACGTGTGGCATCTTCAAGAGCAATTGTCAAGTAATTTAATACAATTTCAGGTAGCACATCATCCCCTTCCTGCAGAACAAAATTTGTGATTTTCTTTCTTTTTCTCTTTTCAAGCGACATAGCTTGGACATTCTTTTGAACTTTGCCAAACTTTCTACATCAAAGGTTTCTCTTCAGTATCGTTTCTAGGCTATACTTTTATTCTTTACAAGGCATTTGTCATCAAAATCCAAGCTGGGAGGTCTTTGTACTGTGGCAGGACAAGATTTTGTATTGGCAGCCCTTTGCTGTTTGTATAGATGGCAAAACAAGTGTTTCTGTTTAGGATGTCTTGCCTTTTCTTTCCCTGTACAGTATTGCAGAATTCTACTTTTAAGTTTCAATTTACACTTGGAGAAAGTGGAACGTTCCATCTGTCTGCAAAGAAATTCACCTATCTTTCAATGCTTCTCTCCACTACCTGTACTCTGATCGTAGGAATCAGGGGACTGGTTGAGCACAGCTGTACTGCTTGATTCTACTTTTGTACAAACTAGGTTCAGATTATGGAATAAGTCTGATGAAGATCACCGACATTCTGTATCTCTGCACCATATTCTGAAGTGTCTATAAGGGTCACAGCTATAATGGAAGGGCTCTAGAAGGCGTGGCTCTATGGGTGGTTTGTTCAGAATTTTTCTGACAGTATCCCTAATCATATGCAAATTTCTTTCAGAGCCTGCTGATCTCCTGCTGTTCTTATTGTCCATGCATTTAGGTCATGCTCTTTTCTATTTCTTGCCTTCAGATTCACTCCAGTAGCTAAATTTTGAGAATTATAACAAACAGCTTGTAGGATACTGATGGACAGTAGGGCTAAGATGTTGGTTGAAGGGATGGAATGCTCTTTTGGGGGATGATAAGCCAAAAGTTGGATAAGTCCATTTCAGCACTGATGCCTAACATAATCTTTTTGAATGAAAAAAAATGTAAAATAACATCTATATCCTCCGAAAGCACACATTTTTCCCATTTTTCCTTGTCATTGCTATCCACATCATAAGACGACCAGGACATGCTCCAAAATAGCTGCAAACTAAATGATCGCTCGGTAATTTTTTTCTCAAGCAGGAATGCTTTGTTCAGTTTTAAGGTGATTGAGAAGTCTGTCAAATGCATGGAAAGCTTTATTCATGTCCTAATATGTTTATAATTGGGTGGGGGTGTTGTGAGTGGCTGGGTAAGGGGCAGTAGTGATAATCCCAGGAGAATCATCAAGGCAGCTGCCAGCTTGATCTAGCATGGGCAAACCGAGTTCTTGCAGAAGGGAGGGTGTTTTAAAATACTATCGAAGCATTTATTTTGAAAACACATGCATACACAGTCAGGGTCTAGAATAACTCCACGCATAGTTAAAAAATTGCTTTTAGGTATGGTACTGTACATATACTTAGAGCTAGTCATCTTTCTTGGATGTGCTCACTGAACAGGTTCTATTCTAACAAAGGGCCTAGTCCTTAAGTTGCCTCCCTTTCTGTTATCCTTCGTGTTGCATTGATCTGTTTGTATGTGTGTATGCTTCTGTCTCCTCTCACAAAAACTTTACGTCTTTTGTACACGGACAAAAATTGTATGCATATACATACACTTGCATGCTTACGAGCACACAATGAAATTCTCTCCTCCATTTTTTTTAAAAATGGAGGTTGTTGAGAATGCTCAAATGGGAGCATTAGATTTTCCTTATCTGAAATCTGAATCCACAGATGAGGATTTGGAGTTGCATGCGCAATCCCGAATTGGTGCTCAACTTTCAAGGCTAAGTATTCACCACTATGTTTGGAGTATGAATCGTAAACAATATTTTGAAGTTCGAAGAGTGCCTTTGTTTTACCATAAGATGGAATCAGAGGAAACTGCCACCACTTATGATGTAAAAGGGACTTGATTTTTAAGCAGCTATAGTAAGAATTTTTTATCTGATGTAATCGGCATGATTTGGTTTTGGGAAATTATCCCATGTTGAATATAGTAAACATCTACACGTGTGCAAGTAGTAAATGCTACTAGTTGCATTAGGAATTTCTAAAGAACAACGATACACAAAGGACTTGTTTGGTATGCATAGACTCTGGAAACCGTAAATCATTGGATAGGGAAAGGAAATTATTGCATCTGTCTAGCTATAATTTGTATTTGAAACCTCCATGATCAATATTTACCTCATGGATTGAGACCATTCATTGCATGCAATTGTCTGTTCCCATGCACTGGTTGAGCTCATCAATGCATACCAGTTGGATTCATTAGCCGATATTCCAATTTCTTTTTAATAAAAGGTAAAGCAGTGATGAGTTGGTACTTTGCATCAAGTAAATTCTTTCTTGTTTCGATTCGATGCTCTCATTGAGATGTATGAGGTAAATGGAGGGAGTGCTAAAAGAGAGAGTTGATGAAATCTGATGAAGTGACGGGAATGGAATTTTACTTGTTTGATGAGTATTGTCAATAATGGAGTGCATAAACACCAAGTTTCATGCTTTTTGAGTGCAAACAGTTGATGAAAGAAATAGGTTACTTGTGGTAGTTAATGTGTTCTCTCTTATATGACTTCACCCAAAGGTAAGTGGGTAGTGTAACCACACAAATGTTAGCTTTAAGGATTTTTGTCCTAATTTAATCCTTGAATGGCTCAATAATGAGAATTTCAATGCAATCTCAAGAAAATGGTTGAAGAATTGCTTTTATTTGTTGGGGTAGATAATCAATGATGAAACCGAATGTTCAAGGAACGTTAGCGTATTTGAAAACCCCTAGTATCTTTGGGAATTACATTCTCAATGTCGAATATAACACAGATTATTTTAACATCAAATCAGTTTAAGGCATGTGTGTGCAGATTCGTGAAGTTAACAAAACAGTAATGGCTGTTAGCATGATACATTGTTGGATGTATGCTTGTACTATGTGCAGACGGTAGCCAATTATGCGGAAAGGAGTCAATGTATATCAGCCTGGGTTTTATCAATGTCAGCCGTTGATTACACAAAACCTAAACGTGAGAAACTATGTACTAATCTGTATGATGTGAGATGTGACAAGCTAGGATGAGGTGTAATTAATATCTATGGAAGAAAACTGATTATTGTTTTATATCCGAGCATGCGCAATGTGATGGTTATGCATGCTGCCTTTGTTTTTGTTTTTCTTTCCTCCCCCCTCCCCCCCCCCCTTTTTTTTTTGTTTTGTGCTATGGATGCCTCCTTACTAGTAATGGTAGGATGGCTTAGGCCTATGGGCCCAATGGATTTCAGCCGTCGCGTGAATGCCAATTCGCCTTTGGCCTTGGTGTTCTTGTTGCCTCCCTTCGGGCCCATCAAACTAGTTGCTTTGCTAGGCCTTAGGCTTGGCCTTGCCAAAGCTCTACCCTAGTGGGCCTTTGGGCTCTTTAATCCTTGTTGTGCTAGGCGGCTAAGGCTAACCTTTGCTATAGGGGGTGTTCCATAGGTACTGAGCTTGCCTTCATTTGTACTTTCAATTGATTCAATCATAATCCATGAGATTAGCCCTATCGTCGAACTTCCTTAAAAAAGAAAAATATTGCACCATATGATCGTCAACAATAACATAATATGGAATTAAATTTTTCTCTAATTGTTGCTTTTTAGTATTTTTTATGGATGTATCTTGTGGATCTCAATTGTATATTAGTAAATCTATATTTCACTAGAAGGATATGATAGCATGATGGGTTTTATTTCAACCATTAAAACAAGGACAACATAAATATCTCACTTTGGTGTCAGTGTGATACGTCTATCAATCCTCATATGTTTATATGGTATCTCATTGTATTTGGGTACCTTGACATTTTCTTTTACTTATGTATTCATTCTCCTTCAAGAAAAATTATTCCGCATAATGTACTTTGGAAAGCCTCCTCCAACTCTATATAAAGAGGCTCTCTCCCTTACTTTGTACTTGGTTAGAATTTTGAGGGGCTTACTCCATGCTCTTTGCAAGCTCACTCTAATCCATGTGAGTTTACTGATTTCATGGTCTACTCATTGTTGAGTCTCACACTCTTTCATTTTATGAGTATACTCTTCTTTTCATTTTGTTTTCGCGTGTGTACTCTCTACATGGTATCAGAGCGCTAGGTTCTCTTGGTGGTTCTTTTTGCGGTGATTTTGGAGGTCTTGGTGGTGGTGGTGCTCGAGTTTGGTGGTGTTGCTCTTGATCCATTTGAAGAAGCCTTTTACCATCATTTTACACTCTTTTGGGCTTCATTTTGCTTATTTGCCTTCCCTCCCATCTATCTTCTTCATTTTTCCATCCCTTTACCCTTATTTTCCCACCCTCCCATCCTTGTTGGCATTCTTTGGTGATTTATGATCTGTTTTGTGGTCAATTCTGATGTATTGAGTTTGCATCTTATCTGTTTCAAAGTGTTTATCAACACTATTGGGTAGCTCCATCTTCTCTTGTCGGTATATTGTTGGAGGCATCATACATTGCAAGTCAGCTTCCTGATTTTCTCACTTATGTCTTTTCTTGGTTCATAAGATAGGATAGAACTTTGCATCATTGGTCGCTCTAAGATACAATCCACCCTCAGTTCTAGGAGCATTGTGAGGAATCAGAAGTGCAACTCAAGAAGAAGTGCAACTCAAGAGGTCTAAACAATACAACACTGTGCCAAATCGAAGTCACATTGCAGGTATCCAGCCGGCTTCCTCAAATCTGGGGAGTGTAGCCCATGCACCACCTTCGGAGCAGAGTTGTCTATGTTGTAGCTATCTTTGTTGTACAATGAAGGATTCCTTAATCTCTCCAACAACATTGATCCCTATTTGAGAACGATTGACACCAGCCGTTGCGCAACTCTCGTCAGAGAAATTGGAGGAGCCAAATTGTAAGGCGATGTGAAGGTGTAAAGTAGAAAGGGAGGAGCTTCCATCTCTGCATCTCTGAGGAAGGGGAAGCAACCATTGCGTTCTGTGCGACAGTTTGTGCATCTCCGTGATTTGGAGGAGATTCTGGAAGCGTACTTACACTCGTGTTTCGTTGGTGGCTTCACTTTGTGTCGGATCTGTGGTACATTGTGTGCTTTTCGATACTCTCTCCAATACAACCAGCGCTGACGAGGTACGACACATGTGCCTGCTATCTCTCCCTTAGGGAGGGAAATAGAGATTGTAGTTATACTACGTGCATCCATCACCAACATAGAAAAACTCCGTGCCACTCCCATCGAGAGAGAGAGAGAGAGAGAGAGAGAGAGAGAGAGAGAGAGATCTGTGCCATGGCCCATGACTTGAGGAGATTGAGGAGCAACACATTCCTAGATGCAGATATGGGAAATAAATTTGTGTGCTAAAAATAGATAGAGAGTTGACATCATCAATGATGTCAAACAGACTCGTTCGTCTCATTTTTTATATTTCGTGGTGAGCATGTTTCCACAAGTATTTCAATTTTCCACTTATTACCAAAAAGCACACGTAATTTTGGTCTTATAACTCATGCGGATTTGTTGGAGATAAGAGGGATTCACATAATACTGTCACATGGAGAGGGTATTCACTCATAAGTTGCTTGAAAGTTTTGCTATAATTTCTTCTTATACCTAGTTGATATTTGCTAAGATTCTTCTCCATGTGCTTTCATCTGTTATTATTTTCTAAGGATACTTTGATCCTTATTGTAAATAATATAGTTGCACCCCTTTACCATCCTTAAAGTCCCTTATTAAGGGGTTATTTTGTACTTTTCAAAGAGTTTAAACCCCAACTTTGGCACATTATAAGGCTTTTGTTTGTATTTCTCAAAGGGTTTTTAGCCCTCTCTCTCTCTGTCTCTGAACACATCATTTAGCACTAAATGCCTCACCTCTTGTGACATCATAAATATAAGAAAGGTTTTGAGTGTGCGGCTATTCTAAGCCCTCAAAGAGTATCTTTCTTAGTGCAATTTTGGGATACTCTAATCCCCTCCCCCTTCCCCCCAAGGGTTTGCGTTTTTTCAAGGGCTACTCTAAGCCCTCCGCCTCCCCTCCCCCTCCCCCTACCCCAAGTTTTAGAATGTCAAAGCAAGAAGCAAGTTCTTCATCCATGGCATGTTATTTACCTTCCTTCACACCATGTTTATGCCTAAAGAAAAATGCCTAGATGACTATAACTATAACCTATGGAAATATATCATGTGTGCATACTTGTACACAAATTTTCTCCATGAAGTTGTAGATGGGTCATAACTTGAATCATATATGCTCAAATATTTAGAGTCTTGGAATATTTGGAATGTCAAGGAAAAAAGAGCATTAGGTCAAAGTCTTCAATCATGTGATGAATTGACAAAGGGTCATATCACTACCTCTAGGATTTCTAAAGAAGCGTGGGACACACTAGCAAGTATAAATGAAGATAAAACTCCTTCAAAGATGTATGCTTTAGAGGTTGAGTTCCATAGTCTTTCCAGTCATCCTCAAGATACCATCACAAAGGTGTTAACACAGTTTGAAGAATATCAAAGAAAATTGACACTTTTGGAAGAAATATCTAAAGTGAAGACATGATCATTGGAATGCTTAACAAGTTTCTTAGATCTTATGAAATATTTGTAACCACTCTTTACAATAAAGGTCAAGAAATCACGTGGAAAGAAGTAAGAAGACTTTTGCTTCTCCACGACTTTAGGCAAAAGACTCAAACTACACAGGAAACAACTATGAAAGCCAAAGCTACTTTCAACAAGACTAAAGGTAAAAAAGGCAAGAAGAAGTTTACTTGCAATTTTTGTGGCAAGCTTGGACACAGAAAAATATAGCTTCAAGAAGAAAAACAAGGATAAGTTCGAGTCTACTCCAAAGACAGAGTATTAGACTCACTACACAAGTGAAGATCTTTTTCTTACAACTAAACACAAGGCACTTAGCAAAGAATGGATTTTTTATAGTGGGGCTTCATCACACATATGCAATGACAAAGAAGAATTTTATGAGTTTCAAGAGCACAAAGGTCAAGTTTATCTTGGAGATAACAAGTGTGTTGAGATCTACGGAAAAGATAAAGTTCAAGTCACAAACTTAGAAGGTGAAACCAAGTCACTTAAAGACATTCTTTATGTACCAAGCCTTTGTAAGAACCTTCTCTCGGTGAAGGCCATAAGTAAATGAAACATGATGATGCAATTTGATAATGAGAAAGTTCAAGCCATCGATTCATCATCCAAAGAAGTCATAGCTCAAGGATTCGAAGACAAAGTTCTCTATAAGCTTTCAAGTTTCATGGCCAAGGATTCAAGCTTTAGCTTATGGCATTTCAGATTTGGACACACCTCTTGCTTAGCAAAGATCTCTTCAAGTCATCATGTTAAGGGTTTATCTAGGATCAAATAAGTGAAGTTCAAAAGCAGATATTTACCCCTTTGCCCATGGAAGCATCCACTTCCTCATCTAAACCCTTAGCATTAGTCCATGCCGATCTTTGTGGACTGAAGCATATACCATCACTAAATGGGTCACTTCTTCTTGATTGTAGATGAATTCACTAGGTATACTTGCATTTATTCACTAAAACATAAAAAGGATGCACCTTCCAAGTTTACGCAGTAGATACAGATAGTTCAAGATAACTTTCCAAGTTCTTTAAAGACCATCAGATTAGATGGAGAGAGTAGCTTTTTCAACCATAATTTTTCCAAGTATTTGAGGCAGCAAGGTATTAAGTACCAAGCAATGATACTTAGCAATGTATTGCTTGATAGAGGATTCGAACTATGTTCTAGATGGTTAATACTATGCTTCATTATAAGCAACTTCCATAAAAGTATTGGGATGAAGTTGTACATATAGCAATACATGTTCTTAAATGAGGGTTCTCATATGTTTCGAACAACTGAACCTCATTTGAGGCTTACTTTAAGAGGAAACCCAGTGTGAGATATTTCAGAGTCTTTGGTAATGATGGCTATATGCAAGGCCCTGATGATGATTGGTCTAAGCAATATATCTTCATCGGTTATAGTGATCGTTAGAAGGCATACAAACTGTATGACTTTGAGATTCACTCAATTACAATTAGCAAAGATTGCACTTTTAATAAATACTCGAAGTGTTCATTCCGTTTGTATTCTTCTCAAGATCCGGATCCTTCCATTTCCTCTTCAAAGTTGGATCATTTCACTACTGATTAGTCACACTACACGGAGCATGCTCTCTTTGTACATGAATTTCCAGATCATGATACAGTTTTGGAGCATGAGGACTCAGAGATATAGTCTCAGTTTATACCTTAGATGGCTACACCTTCCATTGTACAATCAAAGGTTTTCATTTCCCCTTATTCTCAGTTGGGCTTTACTCCAGGATAAATGGCTCGTCATTTTCCATTCATCTCTTTGAGAGTCCACTTACCTTTTTTATAGTGGCATTCTGAGCATATAATGTTCCATTCATGGAGTCCAACATCTTTCGATGCTCCACAAGCTACTCTTGAATCTACTTGGATATATCACCGAGTTGGATCTTTTTTTGAGCCATCATCTTGGTTTAGAAGGGGCTTTCATGGTCGTAACGACATATATGAGGACTTTGTATATTCCATGGAGAACTAGAACATTGAGATGTACTACCATATGACTATAATTTCATGTTTCATGTTTTATATTTCATTCTTGCAAGACCTACATGGTGATGAACATCTCATGGTGGATATTGTCAAAGCTTTGGAGATTCCCAATACCACATGGAGTCATCTTATCTATCTCCCATGGAGGTGATCTTGTCTAGTGAGATCTTGTTTCCTTCCTGTACCTCCTTGGTGACATATCTATGCAGCATCCGCTTGTTCCATATGGTGGATATCTTATGGAGTACCTAGCGATGACACATGGTTGATCCCACTTGGAGGCTATGGATTTCCACATGGAAACTTTCTTTTTGCTGCTTGCGTTGCTATTGCTACAGTCATGGTGGACATTTCTCTCATACCCTAGTAGCCTCCATACTTTACAAAATGGAGTTGTAGAGGGGGTGTTGAGGATATGAGAGTGCATCTCCCTTTTGTATCTAGGAGATACTCCATTTCCATTTATATTTCCATTTCATTTCCATTTCAATCCCATTTCATTTCCTTTTCATATTGTATCTCATTGTATTTGGGTACCTTGCCATTTTTGTTTCTACCTGTGTATTCATTCTCCTTCAAGGGGAATCATCCCACATATGATGTACTTTGGAGAGCCCCCTCCAACCCTATATAAGGAGGGTCTCTCCCCCACTTTGTACTTGGTTAGAAGTTTGAGGAACCTACTCCATGCTCTTGGCAAGCTCACTCTAATCCATGTGAGTTTTTCTATTTCATGGTCTACTCACTTTTGAGTTACAAAAAAGATGTTATACAAACACATGGGAGGAGGGAGAGAGAGAGTGAGGGGAGGGAGAGAGAGAGAGAGAGAGAGAGAGAGAGAGAGAGAGAGAGAGAGAGAGAGAGAGAGAGAGAGAGAGAGAGAGAGAGAGAGAGAGAGAGAGAGAGAGAGAGATCATGGAAGTCTCAAGCTAATCAAATATGGAATCATAAGGAAATTACACATGTATACATGCATGTATGTATATATATGTATGCAGGCCATGTATGTGTTTGTGTGTGCATATATTTATATATACTTGCATGTAAGTATATATGCATGCTTGTATGTAATGCATGCATGCATGCATGTATGTATGTATGTATGTATGTATGTATGTATGTATGTATGTATGTATGTATGTATGTATGTATGCATGTATGTATGCATGTATGTATGTATGTGTGTGTGTATGTATGTATGCATGTATGTATGTGTATGTATGTATGTATGTATGTATGTATGTATGTATGTATGTATGTATGTATGTATGTATGTATGTATGTATGTATGTTCATGCAAAGCAAAACCACTTTGAATAAAAGAGAAGGGCATATGAAATTGCTAAAACATCCCAAAGTGGAGGAATACATCTACAAGCTTATGAACATTATGAAATTACATTTATATTCATTATCTCAATTCCATTTATAATAAGTTACAATAACATACATGTAATGATTCAAAAATCCAAATGATAAAATATGAATACATATCCTCTTATTTTTATTGACTAGTGTGGACTTGCTTGATTAGGACTAAAGCTTGTGTACTTGGACTCCTAGGTCACATACATGTGTGCATGATCTACGACTCTATCAAGAGAGGCCTTAGATGTTACATGCCATCATCCAAACAAAACACAAGTCAAAAGTTGGAAAATTATGAGGAGTAGACAAGAACAAGAAGTAGCATGAAATTTATTCCTTTTGCTCATAATAGGTGAAGGTAAACTTTTTCCTCCTTAAATGTTAAATCCCCTTTCTTAAAGATTCAAAAAAGAAAATCTTGGATACAATATTATAACAAAATAGTCTTGATAAAAAGAGCTTCAAAGTATGTTTTTCTAGGTACAACCAAGTTGATTTGGAAAACAAACTATTTAATTGATATATCTATCCTAAACAACATTACAAATAAATTATGCTTTGTGGATAAAATCACTCTATCATGCTTTTAAACAATTTGAATACCATTTAATGATTTTCATACTTGATGTTCTACCAACGTCCACATTTCAAGCATGTATTTAACTTTGCACTTATTAGCAAATAAAGCCGTTAGGGAAATAGTGCATGGAAGTCCAAATCTTATAGGAAGCGCTTATCCACCACATGTTATTTTATCAAATATGAACAATTAGAGGCATACCACATTGCTTTGTTTATTCATGAGCAATCACATAAATTGTTATGGATGTGCCACCATATCTATTAGAGTCAAAACACTTAAGCATTGCATCTCTTATTATAATGCAACAATGAAAATTTATTTATCTATTTATTTGTGAAAAAGAGACTATGGCCATTAGTCTGGCAAAGATTTTGGCATCATAATTTGAACACAAGAGGGAAAAGTTTCATTTTTGATAAATAAAAACCGAATGTTCAAGAGCACCATTCTCAACAACCTTAGAGCTCTTTTGAATTAAGCATATCAGGCTTTATGCAAGAACATCAAATTATTGATACGATAGCAAAACATCGAAGAGTGAATATAACCTTTGTATGCAACTATGAATGTTTTTACATGTACTTGAATGAATGAAGCAGTGAACTAATGTGGGAATATGAATATTTCTTTTAAATGAGGAGATGAAGAAATAGATATGCAAAGATTAAAATTTATGGAAAATGTTCCATTTGATAATGGCATACGATAAAAAGTACCATAGTTTGTGGAGTGAGTTTTTAATTAAGGGTTCAATTGAAGGGATGTATGTATATATGTACCTCCCCCATCTCCTAGGTAAGCCACGTGGTGGAGGGTAGTTAAGTTAAGTGATTGGCTTCTTGACTCATAGACGCCTTACATTGTGCATGTTGTAAGTGCCAAAGATAAGTCAAGGTTTTTCATGTTCTTGAAAGGATGTCACTAAAATCCAAGGGATGGATGAAGAGACATATTGAAGTAAAAATCTAAGTTTAGGATCATGTTTTAGGAAAACTTCATATAACCTTGTGTTCCCTAGCTCAGGGAAGGAGAAATGGAAAAAATGAAGCATGTATGTCTTTCCAAAGTAGAAGTTTCTAAAACATACCCGAGTGGAGGAGTAAATTTAAAATCTTATCAACATTACAAATAAACAGTTAAATGCATTATTTCAATTATCTTTACTATATAACACAAAAAATACATTAATCATGAGAGCTTTCTAATCAAAAGGAAACTAGCTGTAAAAAGCAAGTAAGAAACTTTTAAGTAAAGTATAACCCCATACATTAGCATATATATGTACACCAAAATTGAGTCAAGGCTAGTATAAACAACATGACTGCATATCGATTGAATACTATGACATTCCCTCTAATGTCATCAGTGCATCATAATTAAGAATCAATGCATGCTCACACATGCATCCTAGAGCCACACACACAACAAGAAAAAGTTATAAGAGGCCTACAAATTGAAGTTCTACAAATGATGGCGAAACTCAACCATGTTTTCATGGAGTTTACAGAAGTGCAAAATGTTTCCTTAAGTCTCTATTTTCAACTAATTTGAGAAAATTTAGAAATTGAGTATATTACAAACAAAAAGTTATAAGGGCCACGATTTGGGTAGAATTATATTATAATTAAGCTTCGAATGAGAAAACAATAAGAAATAAATCAGTGATGAAGTTAAAGATAAAGGATTACAAAGTATTGATAGGAAACTTTTCATTTTCGAGGCTATTTGTGTTATGTTGCTATGCACATTCTATTGCCTTCAAGTTCCTTGCACTTCATTTGCATCTCTTCAAGTTCCTTGCCTCTTCATCAAGCGTTTTCCTTTGTGTGCAAAGTAGAAGTCTATTGGTAACACATGTGGCAACTCTTCACATATGTCTAATCAAGGTTGATGAAGTGTATTTTTTTGTTGTATACTAATAATCATTATTAGAGGTCCCATCTCATCCAATCCCTCAATGCCAATAACCTCATTGTCCTCTTAACTATGAGATTCTTGGTCCATGGGTGACATCACCAATATAGCCTTTTTTTCCATACCAGAATGACATTATATAGGTTTGAGATGGAATCATCTATGTAATAATTAGTTTATCCAAAGCATTTGGCACTAGACGTGATCAAGTTGTTTCTCATACCAATTGTTATAAAACAACGATTAGTACAAAGCATTGTTCATATTGTGACAAACAACCATTGTCCTTGTCACCTTCACATTAAATACTCTATAGACCTCCACAAATGTAGAGATGGACATGAAGACAACCATCTGAAAAATTTTTGTGCAGATGGTCGTACATAGTGACCTTTGTATATAATTTTTTATAACCTACTACAATTTTCCGTCATTATAGTGTTCACGCACACTAGCCATGCGATTCTACTCCACTCTTTTTCTAGAGGGAGCTTTCAAAAGTACGCATTTGTGTGAGCCTAATCCATAAGCTGATAGAAGTATTTGTAGAAGAAAATACCTTGCCCTACAAAGCTCTTTCTCCATATTGCATATTGCTAGATGGTTGAGTACATCTATGTGCCCAATAATACATTCAATAGATTTCCATGATGAGAGACACACATTTGTAGAAGCTAAAAACATTTAAAGAACACATTTCTCACAAGAAAACACAGTGAAGGCATAAGAAACTTTTGAAAACGTCAAGGAATAAATTGAAATATAAGACTAAATTGAAAACGTCAAGGATTAAATTAAGTAAAAAATATAAGACTAAATTGAAGCAAATAAATAGTTACTATAAAGAGGCTCACAATTTGGCCTATGAGGTGGTAACCTTGTGTCATGGTCGGCTACCACGTCGAGCTCATTGAGCACATACACATGTTGCACTATGAATTCTCTAGTAGCTATTCTTTCTCGCTAAATTCTAAAGACAATAATCTTTCCCTTCCATCATCCATCCATGAACATTTGAAGACACCTCGTGCTTGCACCTCTATTGTCGTGGCTGCATCAATATCCATGACCCTTTTGAGACAAGATCTTCAATACATTAACTGTCATAAAGGGGAATATGAATGGTAATAGAGAATATGGATGTTAGATGTCTACAAGGACTAGAGGTGGATGCCAAGGAGCTTGATGTCATTTGGAAGTGAATTATTGAGTAGCGGATATGCTTAAGGAGAAAGGTGCACACATGGAGGAAGATGACAAAGAAGTTTCAAAATTACTTGCATAGAAGCCTCTTAACACACCCCTTGCAAAACACACCTCTTTGAAAACACAGTGGAAACTTCTATTCGACAATGCCTGAATCACTTTTCCCTCAAAATTATCCATGCTTTCGGCCCAATTTTCATATTATCATATTTTTCTCAAAAGATATCCAATGCTATTTTGGAACCCGCCCTGTTGGACACCCTCTTTTTTCTCTCTCCTATTAAAGGACCTCCTTTTGACCTAAAAATAGCTCTAATGTAATGTTTTCAAGTGGTCACATCAATATAGAGGACTTCAACACATATTGCCTTTGTTGATGTAACTCTTCTCAAGTGTTCAGATCAATTTAGAGGACGATTCCTGTTCAAGTTGAGACTTATTCTTTATCGTCTTGCTCGTAGTTGACTTTATATGCCTTTTTCTTTTCCTTGATTTCATCCATCTTCATGTGCTTTAATCTTGCCTTAAAATTTGAGTGTAGCATATGTGTTGAGAGTGCTATATATATATATATATATATATATATATATATATATATATATATATATATATATATATATATATATATATATATATATATATATATATATATATATATATATATATATATATATATATGTGTGTGTGTGTGTGTGTGTGTGTGTGTGTGTCTATATGTAAATATATATAAACACACACACACACACACACACATATATATATATATAGATAGAGAGAGAGAGAGAGAGATACATGCACACATATGCGTACACGTACATGTACACATACACGTGCACGTACACATTCACATACACGTGCACATGCACGTACACGTACATGTGCACATGCACATGCACTTGCACATACACATACACATGCACATGCACATACACATACACATACACATGCACATGCACATACACATACACATACACATACACATACACATACACATACACATACACATACACATACACATACACATACACATACACATACACATACACATACACATACACATACACATGCACATGCACATACACATACACATACACATACACATACACATACACATACACATACACATACACATACACATACACATACGATCCGGCTTGCATTGATTGTAACCACATTTGATTAAGTACTCCACCAATCTTTGGTTCCAAGACCTTAGAGCTTGCTTTAGGCCATAAAGTGCCTTCTTAAACCTACAAACATGATATGGAAACTTTTTATGAACAAAACCTAGTGGTTGCTCCATGTATACCTCTTCCTCCAAGTCTCCATTGAGAAAGGCATTCTTGATATCCAATTGGAAGAGCTTTCATCATTTTCTTGCAGCCATTGCAATGAGTGCCCTAATTGTGCTCATCTTTTCCACAAGCTTGAATGTCTCTTCAAAGTCCACTCCATAGGTTTGTGCAAAACCCTTGGCCACAAATCTTGCTTTGAACCTAGAAATAGATCCATCTATATCCCTCTTTACTTTATACACCCACTTATTACCTATTACCTTCATTTTCTTCTTCTTGGGCACTTAAGTCCATTTTTGATTCTCCTCAATTGCGTCAATCTCTTCTTGCATTGCATCTTTCCATTTGATGTACCTGTTTGCATCCTCATAACAATCAAACTCATGATCTTCTACTACTTTGTTCATATATGCATAATGAGTTGCCATGTAGGAATCATAAGTAAACCTTTGATTTGGATAGTCAACCCTAGAAGACTTCCTTTCTTCACCTTTTGGAGGAATAAACCTCCTTTGCCTTGGGTACTTGATCTCTTTCTTTGATGTGGGTTCTTTCTCCATCATGTGTCCTTCATCATCTTCAATTTCATTACCTTCTTCATCCAAATCCACCAATGTTGCTTTGCCTTTGTTGATTGATTGTGCTACATAGCTTGATGAATATCTCCCCCTCCATGATGAGTGCATGTTTGAACTATTTTCATTGATGGAACTCCTTGGGCCGCTTAGCTCTAAATAGATTTGTTCTTCATCATGTCCATGTTTTTCTTCTTCATATTACTACATACAATCGTACTTATTATACCAAGGGAATAGCTCATCAAATGCGACATCCCTTGATATCCTAAAGTCCTTTGTGTTTGGGTTGAAATACCTGTAACCTTTATGATCATTTTGAATATCCTAGAAATACACACTTTTCCACCTTTGGTTGTGTCTTGTGCCTCAATTCACTTGGCACATGTACATAACAAGTACATTCAAATATCTTCAAGTGGGAGAGAGCAAGTTTCTAACCACAATAAGCTTGATATGGTGTGAAGCCATGGATACCTGAGGTAGGGGATCTATTCATAAGATACACGGTGGTATTGGTTGCATCACTCCAAAACAAGCTAGGTACATTAATCTCGTTAAGCATTGGTCTAGGAATCTCTACAGTGTATCTATTCTTTCTCTCTAGTACCCCATTTTTTTGGGGGTGTGTAGCTTCATGTTACTTTCCTCTTGATCCCTTGATCCCATAAGAAATCATAAAATTCATTTGAGAAATATTATCCTCCTCCATCGGGCCTTATCTTCTTGATATACATACCTATTTCCTTCTCTACCATTGCCTTGAATGCTTTGAAACATGTAAATACATATGATTTCTTTTTTATGAAATAAACTCAAACCACCCTTGTGCAATCATCTATAAAAGTGACAAAGTACTTATTACCTCCAATGGATTGCTCTTTGGTTGGCACCCACACATCTGTATGTATCAACTCCAATGGATGTTGCTTATGCAGCCACTCTTCTTGAATGGAAGTCTTGATTGCCTCCCTAGTTGACAAGAGACACATAAATGCTTCATACCTTGTCCTTGGAAGTTGGGAAGCCCTTCAACCAGCCTCTTGATTTGAATTTCCTTCATTCTTTGTATGTTGATGTGACCTATCCACTTGTGCCACAAGTCCAACTCCAAAATGTTCTTGTTTTCATATGTGAAGTAGACATGTTGAGTGGAATGAGAATTCACCTCCAAAGTGAAGAGTATCCCATGCTTCCTTCCCCTTGCTATGATCTTGTACCCTTGCTTAGGGTTCTCCATAAAGAATCCACCTTTGTTGAACCTTATTTGATGGCCTCTTTCAACCATTTGCCCTACGGACACCAAGTTCTTTGTGATGGTAGGTACATGCAAGACATCCTTGAGACATCTTCTTTCCTCCTTTTCATCCAATGCTACATCTCCGATAGGGGAGATCTCCGGGCTGTATTATCACCTCTTTCTACATGTCTTTTATTGTCACTCTAGCACAATGGAAATTACCAACGTGAGGAGCTTCACCTCGTAATTGTCAATCCGTGGAGAGGTTAGGCCGATATGAAGATCAAGAGAGAATGATGTGCATGAAGAAGGTGAGAAATGCAAAGAGCATACACACACACACACACACACTAGGAAAGTCACGATGGAGATCAATGGAAGGCAAGGAAAGAACTCATACTCATATTCATCATAAACTAGTTACAAGAGCTCTTCTAAATCTAGCTCATAGGTTCAATCATAAACTAACAACCACCTCAAAATGAGCTCTCTAGCTCTATTTATAGTTTTTGCCTAGTTTGACCGGTTTCACATCTAGTGACCGGCATAGTTAAAAAATAGGTTCTACCTCTAATTTGAACTATCTAACGGTTTCCAAAAATTACAAAAATTGGTATGAGCTTCCTAGTTAGACTCCTCAAGCTCGAGGACTCCTCGGCTTGCACAAAATGGAGTCGCACTCATGATAATTGGATATATTAACATATATTACATTGTTTTAGTGATAAAGATCACTGTTGCCATGATGAAATATTATGAGTAGTTTTATGTGCTTCCTCTTCTTCTATGACGAGAATCAATACCTGATCCTTTGCCTTGAACACTCCTCTCCTCCTTGTTTCTGTCATCCCTGATAGAACCTGATTTCGCATGAGTAATGTAGTTAGTGAGCAGGTCCATTGCCAAGGTATGTTATGTAATGCAAAGTCCTCGTACAAGGTCGCGTTCGAGTTTCTCCTAATCAATGGGCTGGGGTTCATCTGGAGGTGGGCACATGTAATGTTCTCAATGCATGATTCGTTCGCAGGAAAACAAGTGTAGCAAATGTGTTGGACGTCTGATAAACACTTATGAGTGGTATTCCCAGAAGCTGGTGGTGAACATACCTTCAAATGTCTACTTGTAGTAGGTGGGCATGTATTTCAATCTGCAGTGCCAAGCATAGCATACCTTGAGAGAAGGTGTTGTGCTCATGTCATAAACTAAGTCCAAATTCCCATACTCAAATCTTGGTGTATTTACAGTGGGAGCCTTAACATGTCGGAATGTTTTGAATACTATCTGTATCATATAAAAATCTTCACAGTCATTTCAGTAGCAATGTTAGTCATCTTGTGTAGACATGGTAACCGATGACGAAGAGTGGCCATCATATAGCCGACAATTGCAGTATTATTCATGGGAGGTGCGAGATATGGATAATTGAGCCAATCTCTACATTGATAATTATTCTGAACTATAATAGCAAATGCATTCCAACTACGACTGTGCGAAATCGGTCCATAACGCGGGTTGTACTTCAAATGCGTCGGTGCGCGCATCCACGCATGCATCATTTCTGGGTACTTTTGTAGTAAGTCTACGTGCCATGTGCATTGATATATGTGGCCGTGCTCTGCTTCTGGTGGCACATCTTCAAGCTCAAAGTGCGTAGCATGCGTGGGGCGCTTCTGAATAACGCTCTCAATTGGGAAATTATGTTCTTCTAGCAAAAGGAAATATGGCTTATACTGTAATTCACTGGACATGATATGTCTGCGGGGGGTGATAGCAGCAAAATAGGGTGACTTCAAAATAACCTCTTCAAGATTTGCCATAGCATGTAGTTGCGCATCCACTCATGGGGAGTGTGTCTTGACCAGGTCTTCTACTATCTTTAACCAAGCTCGAGGAGGTAATTCATAAGTATCCTGTCCTTCGGGTGATGAGCTTCCTCCAACAATGGGTAAAGGTACATTTTCTTCTTCAATTGTTTCCTCAACTGGGATGGGTATTGTTTCATCGGGTTCAGGTATGTCAGGTGGCGAATTTGGTCGAGGGGGCTCCTTCATGTTGGATACCTGAGACTGTAATTCTTGGACTTTCATACGTAGCGCCTTGAAAGCGAGACGAACTAAGAGCTGTATCTGGATTGTCCAGTGTGGCTTCAAAATTCTCGTGATTCTATTGTTGTAGATGTTGATTTTCCTCCTTTGTAGCATTGAAAATGTTGATGAAGAAGCACCATGCTGCGTGACAGTTGGGCATTTCGCATCAAGTAGACATCTAACTACGATTTAACCTCTTTCACACATTCTTGTACCTGAGCTTCAAGAGTTTGTTGCTTCTTCTGATGTTTGGTTTCCAAGTTTTGATACTTTATGTTAAGATCCTGATTCTGCAAGGTGAGTGCATCGAAGCATACCTATAATTCCTGTTTAGTCCATTGTAGGGTGGAATGCTGTTGCCCGAGTGATGAATATTCTACATGAATTTGTTGCAGACACTGTATCATATGCTGGATAGCAGCATCAATAGTGGATGACGGGGATGATGCAAGGGTGGGGAATGCTACATGCAGGGTGGTTTGTTTCTGGTTCTTCTAGTGTATTCCTTTATACAATCGTGCACCACTTTGGCATATTCTCGAAAAGTGGTGGAATCCTTTCTAGTTCTCAATATCTCTTTCTTCTGGAACTCTGGAACCTTCTCCAACTTCATGGGTCGGAACATCAAGAGGTACTGATAATGGACTAGTAGGTAATGTTACTCTCTCTTCACCTTTATCAAGTACATCTCTTAGGTTTTGAGAAGGTTCATCACCCCACTTGTATGGTTGAATATAAAAATCCAAATTCCCTCTTAAAAATGCATCGTTATCTACTTTTATGAATTTTGGAATCTCTTCTTTCTTATCATAACTCTGACTTTCTACAATATATGCATTGCGTGAAAGTAGGATATCACCTGTATCTAGAATAGAGGATCTATATCCTTTGCTTTCAATTACATAATCAATAAAGACAACTTTAATGGCTTTTACATAAAGCTTGTCACGATCCTTCTTCTCAATGTGAACATAAGTTGGGGAAAAAATACTTTGAAGTAACTCGCATTGGGCTTCTTCCCATAATAAGATTTATAAGGTGTGATGAACTTCAAAGATTTTTTGGAAGATCTATTCAAAATTTGATTAATTTTGCATACTGCATCAAACCAAATCTTGGGAGAAAGCTTTTTGGATGACATCATACTATGCATCATCTCAACAAGTATCCTATTATTTTTCTTTGCAATACCATTATGTTCTCATGTGTAAGAAATAGTGAGTTGATGAGAGATACCTTTGTCTTCAAGAAAATACTTAGAGTCTTTAGGAATGTACTCTCCTCCTCTATTGTTGCAGTTTGAGGTATGCGGAAGCACACCAACAGCACAAGGAAGAAGAAGAAGCTTGGAGCACAACACAGAATACTGAATGTATTACCAAGAGAATGTACAAAGATAAGTGAACCATTAGGGTTATAGGCATATATACAATCCAGGGAAAAGAACATCCTAAAGAGGGAAAAAGTGCCCTGACATTCCTAGTGTGTTCACACATCACTAAAAAAATAAATCAACAAATCCCCTTAGGAGTGATGTGGTGAACAAGGAGCTGGCACTCATGTATAAGGAAGTGCTAAGCTATGTGGAATGAATCCACAAAAGGAAGTAAGCCCAAAGCTTTGTGAAAAGCTTCAACCTTCTCCCTAGGCAGAGCCTTTGTAAAAAGGTTTGCAATGTTCTCTTGTGTGGGCACATATGCCATACTGATCTCTCCCGTAGAGAACCTCTCCCTAACATGATGATAGTGCATCTCAATGTGCTTAGTGCGAGTATGGAACACAGGGTTCCTCACAACTTCCAATGCACTCTGACTGTCAGTGAACATGGTGGTGGCAGAAGACTGACCAATACCCAAATCATCCATAAGGTGTCTAAGCCACACGTACTCAATAGTCGTTGTGAAAGCTTCCCTATACTCAGTCTCACAACTAGAAGTGGTTACACTAGGCTGCTTCTTGCTCAACTAAGATATGCATGAGCTACCAAGCATGAAGCAAAGATCATTACTAGACACACGAGTGTCATAGAAACTAGCCCAACAAGAGTCAAAGAAAGCATGTAAATCTGGCAGTAGTTATCCCCCCTTGGGATGAAACAATACAAGCTAGGTACCACTCATGTAGTGAAAGATGCATTTAACCGCATGTCAATGCTTCACAACCAGGCAATGCATAAACTTGTTAATCTGTGAGACAACACATTGAATATCAAGCCGAGTTATGCAAGCATCCAATAGCCTTCTGATAGAGAACAACATCAAATGCATCTCTAGCATCATGAAAACTCAACTGGAAACTTGTTTCCATAGGAATGGCAATAGGTTTGTAGTCTTCAAGGCCAAAACATTGCAATAATGTGTCAATCTGTTTTGTTGGACACAAATCTATTCCGCCATCAATTTGCATAAATTGAATGCCCAAATAATGATGCAAATGCCCCAAATCTGACGTCTCAAATGAGGCATACAAATCATCTTTAAAATCACCAATATGCTTCTCATTAGGAAAAGTGAGCATCATGTCATCAACATGGACAACAATGATTAGAAGCACATCATTTGCGCGCTTAACATATATGGTGCTCTTAGCTGGACTGTTCTCAAAACCATGTGCAATCAAGTAGCCATGCATTTTTTCATACCAAGCACATGGTGCTTGCTTCAAACCATAGAATTCCTTTTTCAACTTGCACATTTAGTTTTCGTTCCCTTTTTGAACAAAACAACAGGGCTGAAAAACATACACTTCTTCACATAAGTCACCATTCAAAAATTCAGTTGTAATGTCCAACTGATGTACATTTCAACCATGATGAGCTGCAAGTTCACAGATGTTATAAACAGTAGTCATTTGACATATGGGAGCAAAGTTCTCATTAGAATCAATGCCTATTTCTTGAGCATAAACTTTTGTGGCAAGCCTAGCCTTATACCTGTCAACTATTCCATTAGGCTTATGCTTCAACTTGTATACCCACTTACTGCCAATGGCCTTCTTTCCAAGAGGCAAATCAATAAAACTAGGTACCACTGTTCATAATGGCATCATATTTTGATTGCATAGCAGCCATCCATTTTTTTTATTTTGGTGCTTCATCAAATGAAACAAGCTCATTCTCTTCACAAAGATTAGAGGCAGCCATAGCATAGAAATCTGATAAAAAAGAAGCACTATCAGAGCGTGAACGAGTATGATATGATAGAGATGCATCTAATTTGCTATTTGGCAAAGTCTACACTAGCCATTTTGGCATAGTTTTTGTTGTAAAGGTTGAGAGATTGCCTCATTCAGACCAACACTTGACTGTCCACGATAATGTGATAGTAGTACGGACTCCTGATGATGAAGTGGTTCCTTCTTCTTCACTAACCTTCTATTGAGCAAAAATAGGAATAGGATTTCTTTTAGAAGATGAAGTAGCCTCTTCTCCAACTTGTCTTGGTCATGGATAAGTGCCATTGCCAATATTCCATAACTCATTTGGTACTAATAGATTCATCATCATAAAACTCCACATTGGATAGTTAGAAATTCCCTCAAGCTTGTCTTCATTCTCAAAGTTTAGAACTGTTTTATAGAAAACCCAAATTTTGATTGTCCCTAAATAAAAAACTAGTGAAGAAACAAGCAACGATAGAAATAGACTTGTTACACACAGTAATTCAACAAGTGATGCTAATTGTTGGCTGACATGAACTCCTCTAGATAAATCCACATGTAGAGCAAACCTCCTCCAAGAGTATACAAAATCTCCTCCTAGTGATCTTCTAGTGTTGAGCTAGTGCTCTAGCTAGAGAAGATGCTTATATGATGAGCTTTGATCCTCTTATATAGATTTGATGCTCTCGAAAAGCTTCTTCAAAAGCAAACAATCACCACACAATCACTCCATAAAAAACACATCAATGCCAAAAGATGCTATGCAAACTTTGTCACCCTTCGTGCTTAAAGAAAAACTTCATGAAAAAATCTATTACGATGGATATGGCATCAGTGAGGTTTGAACCTAGGCAGATTACTTTGGTCTAGAAGTCATTTGTCTTAAGCCAAGTCTCCAACACCTTTTCTTGTAGAGGTTTCCAAAGCCCATAAATGATATTGTTGTAGTTTCAGAGTTTTGAACTTATTTTGACATTGTTTCCAACACCTTGTAGGGGCAAGCTCAAGTGAACTGAAGAATCTGCACTGCGAGGTAATATGTTTGGTTGCTCCACTATCAAGTACTAAACATCTAAGTCTACTATAGACATACACTATTCATGAGAAAATGGGTCATAACTGCAAATGATAGTAATTGGTATTCTTCATTGTACGCAAGATTTGTAGACTTTGTTTTAGGTGTAGAGGTTTCTATAACAACCATTCTAGCCTCCTTTTTTTTGCCTTTTTTGTAGCCAATTTTGGACAACTCTTTATGACATGATCATTGCCTTTACAATATTTGCAAAATTCTTTCTGCTTCTCTGTTTTGTTCTTATCTTTGTCTTCCTTCTTTTACCGTGCAACGTTATCAAATTTTTGTTTGCTAGTAGATGAGCTCCATTTACCTTTTCCCTTCTGACTAGCTAAGAAAGCTTGATCTGCAACACGCATAATGGACGTGTTCTACCTGGACTGATCTTCTTGCAACAAAGGAGAGTTTAATTTCTCAAATGTTAAGGCATTTGGATTGCCTTTCATCATCAACTGAAGAGTAGAAGCAAAACTCTGATATGAATATGGAATACCATTAAGAATAGTCTAGACAAGTGTACTATCTGGTAAGACTTCATCTATAGAAATTAATTGCTCCTTCAAATCTTTGATCTTTGTAAAAAAATTGTCCATAGAATCTCCTTCATTCATATGCTCATTCTCCAATTGTTTTCAGAGCTAAGCAACACAATCCTCATTTCTTTCCTAGTACAAAGTGGTAAGTGTATTCCAAGCATCTCTGCCATTCCAACAAAGTTGTTTTGCACTAGGTGCAGTAGGAACCGCAACACAAACAGGAACCTGAAGATCATCATCTTCAACATCATCTACATCACCTTCAATAACTATAATCGCAGGCGTAGTAGGGTGTTTTTCAATACCTTGCACAATATTTCACAATCCTTTTGCAAGCAATACATAACACATCAAATATGCCGACAATGGGTAATTGGTACCATCCAACTTGTCCTCAATAAGTTGAACAGAACTATTATGTCGAGTTCCGCTAAACCTGTAGCAGCTTTGAGGTGCTTGTACTGGAGAACCAAAACCTATATATATGCTTGGCAGAAGAGGAAAAAATTGCCTGCACAAGTGTTGTGATAGTGCATTCGGAGGTTGAAACGAGCTCAGATCAAAATTTTGCACCACATAGTGAAGCTCTTTTGAACTCCTAATCGCCCTGAGTATGCTCACCAATTTTCATGTGATTTTGAGATGCCCTAGATGAAGTGACGATGTGCTTTAATACCAATTGTTGGAGTTTGAGGTCTACAGAAGCACATAAACAGCACAAGGAAGAAGAAAAAGCTCCAAATTGATGACGCCCTAAGCAAGAAATGGATGATGTGATAATATTTTTTGAAGAAAAAACTCTTGTTGGCCTATGCCAAAACCTCCAATTGAATTTCTTTGTGCTTTGCTTAGGAATTCTTTTGGAGCACTTGACCTTTCGTCCCCCAAGAATACAATACCAAGAAAATGGATACTTCTTTTTTTCTCAACAATACTATGCACGTGAACTTGGTCCTAAAACAGCTAAGCCGGTCTGTTAGGAACACACCAATAATCTTTTCTAAATGGTATCCTACTTTTAACCCTCTTACAAATAAACCTAAAAAACTCCCCATTTGGGTGGAATTTCCCAACCTCCCACTAAGATTGATGCATAGTCTAGTTGGTATTGCCAGCTCCCTCGACACTGTTATGATGGTTTAGGAGCCCCCACTAATCAACCTGAGGTGGAATCGTGGAATACTAGTGGAAACAGACTTGGAGGATAAACTAGAGACGAAAATAGAACTTTCAGGTGATACTAATAGGGTTGATCATGTTCGGCAGAAGAATTAATCACAAATACTTTCATGGATTCTAGGAACAAATGAAAAGAATGGGTCAATAAAAAACTTTCAAAGTCCATCAAAGGCTTAGACAAAATAAAAAAGGGGGCCTCTACTTCCTCTTTTCATAATGAATATTGCAAGTTTTTCATATAATTGTAAAGGTTTAGTTTTAATATCAACCTGATGTACATTCCAACCATGATGAGCTGCAAGTGCACAAATGCTACAAACGATGGTCATTCGGCACGTGGGAGCAAAGGTCTCATCCAAATCAATGAATCTTTCTTGAGCATAACCTTTTTATACCTATCAACTATTCCATCAAGCTTATGCTTCAACTTGTATACCCATTTAGTGCCAATGGCCCTTTTGCCTGGAGAAAAATCAAATCAAGAACAGGTACCATTCTTCATAATAGCATCATATTTTGATTACATAGTAGCCATCCAAGTTTTTGACTTATGTTCTTGATCAAAATAAACAAGCTCATTGTCATCACAAAGACTAGATACAACCATTGCATAGAAATCTAATGCAAAGGAAGCACTATGAGAGATAAAGAAGTATGATATGACAAAGTTGCATCAAATTTGCTATCTCTCGAAGTCTGCACTAGTCATTTAGGCATAGTTTTAGCCTTTTCATTGTCAACCTTCTCATCAACAAGTGAATCATGTAAATCTGCATCATAAATGGAATGATCCACATCATCATGTGGAACTTGTAAAGGCTAACAAATTGCCTCATTCGGACTAGCATTTGACTTTCCACATGTAAAAAGAGGCAACAAAGTATCATAGACATCCTTGGAGCTAACTCATGTCTCCTTGGTACATGAAAGTAATGGATGAATTGCATCTTCCACAAAAACAACATCATGGCTAACAAAAATGCATTTATTATGTAGATGATACAGGTGATAGCTTTTTGTTTCAAAACTATATACAATAAAAATACATTTTACTTCTTTACCATCCAATTTCCTACATTGTTGTTCAGACACTAAATTGTATGCCAAACAACCAAAGACACATAGATGATCAAGAGATGGCTTGCAACCATGCCAAGCTTCATATGGAGTGATCTATTGTAGTGCTTTTGTGGGACACCTATTAAGTACATATGCTGCACACATAAAAGCCTCAATCTAGAAGCTATGTAGTAAAGCTCAATTTTTGATCATACACCTTGAGATCTCCATGAGAGACTTGTTCTTTCTTTTAGCAACTCCGTTTTCTTGAGGTGTATATGGCATTGTGCAATAATGTTCTATCCCATTCTTAGCCACAAATGCATTAAAATAAAAAGGCATGTATTGCCCTCCTTGATCAAAGTGGAGGGTGCCCAGTTTACATGCTAATAGATTTTCATCCAAAACCAAAATTTGTTTGAAGCACATAAACACTTTGGAATTTGCTTTCAATGGATACACCCATGAATATATGGAGAAATCACTAATAAAAGTCATGAAGTAAAGGTAGTTCCCAAAAGAAGGTGTTTGCATATGAACATTGACATCACTATGAACAAGCTTCAATTTATGAGCAACTTGAATTGAACCATCTTTTGGGAAGGAGGAAAGTTGCATTTTTCCCAAAATACAACCTTCATAGACATTTATACAAGGTGCTTCAAGTTTGGGTAGAGAGGACACCATTTCATATTTCTACATACGTAGCAAACTAGAAAAATTCAGATGACCAAAGCATGCATGTCAAAGCTTTGCATATGACATAGCCTAAGAATCTTGAACTGCACATGTTGAATCATTCACAAATTTTGCATAGTCTATGAGATTATATAGCCCACAACATAACATGTAGAAGCAATAATAAATTTTCCCTTTGAGAGATCATCGATTGTATATCTACCATCAATAAACTTTAAAACCAAGCCAATCTTGGCTAATGTTAAAACCAACAACAAATTTTTCTTGATCCCTGGTACATATAAAGCATGTGACAATGTGAAAGAACTACCATCAATATTGGTCAAAATGATCTTAACAATGTTCATTACAAGATAAAATGATTTTTTTGCACATGTGATAATATTTCCTATAGGGGCAAGCTCAAGTGAACTGAAGAAACTATGCTACAAGGTAATATGTTGGGTTGCCCCACTATCAAAGTACCAACCATCTGAGGCTAGTGGAGGCATACACTGCTCAGGGGAAGATGGGTCATAGCTACAAATACTAGTATTTTTTTGAACAAGATTAGTAGACTCTGTTTTAGGTGTAGAGGCCTCTACAACTACCATTCTAGCCTCTATTTTATTTGCCTCTTTTGTAGTTGGTTTAGGAGAGCTATGAAATGATCATTTGCCTTATATTATTCGCAAAATTGTTTCTAGTTTTGTCTTCTTCTCATCTTTGTCTTCCTTTTTTGATTCTGCACCATTCATGGATTTTTTCTTACTATTAGATGAGCTCCATTTTCCTTTGCCCTTCTACCTTGATTGATCTTCGTGCAACAAAACAAAGACCAACTCCTCAAATGTTCTACCTTGATTGATCTTTGTGCAACAAAACAAAGACTAACTCCTCAAATGTTAAGGCATTTGGATTGCCTTTCATCATCAATCGAAGAGTAGAAGCAAAACTCTGATATGCATATGGAAGGTTGTTTAGAATAGTCTGCATAAGTGAGCTATCTAGTAAGCCTTCATTAGCAAAAATCAACTGCTCCTTCAAATCTTTGAACTTTGTCAAAAAATTATCCATAGAATCTCCTTCATTCATATGCTCACTCTCAAACTATTTTTGGAGGTAAGCAACATAGGCCTAATTTCTTGGCTGGTATAAAGCGGTAAATGCATCCCAAGCATGCTTTGATGTTTTGCAAGAGTAATATGAGGGATAATGGCACATTTTATAGACAAAGCTATCAATGCATGTGCCTGAGCATCTCTGCCATCCCAACAAAGTTGCTCTGTAGTAGGTGCAGGAAGAACCACAACACGAACAGGAATTTGAAGATCATCATCTTCAACCCATCTGCATCACCTTCAATAATTGTATTTGCAGGTGTAACAGAATGTTTTTCAACACCCTACACAATATTCCACAAACCTTTTGCTGCTAATACATGAAGCATCATATATTCCCACAATGGGTAATTAGTACCATCCAACTTATCCTCAACAACCAACATATGTAATATATCATTGCTTTCAGTCATGGATAGTGACTAAATACACTAATGCAAAAAAATAATTTTACTTCAAAAAGTTGAACAAAAACAACCTGTCGAGCTTTACTAAACTTGTAGCAAACTTCATGGTGCTTGTACTAACAAAACAAAACCTATATATATATATTTGGCAAAAAAGGACAAAATTGCATGCAGAATCACTACGATAGTTAATTCAAAGGGAGGGGCAAGGGTTCAACCCCTCCTTACTATAGGACAACTTGTGGGCCTAAGTCTAGTGTAACCAGTTGAAACCAATGTACACCCTTGTTCTTGTGGGATACGAGGGGTCTCGCGAGTACTATGCCCAAACCTTCACCCTATATAGTTGTAATTTCAAAGTTAAATCCCCAGGAAATAGGCTTCAATTGAACCTCCATTAAAAAAAATGACACCACAAGGCCAAATAGAAGAATCTTAGCATGTTACGCTTATGTGTTCCTGGAGTAGCTTTGATGTGAAACTTTTCCCTATACATGGGCACCTTTTACTCTAGTGTTATTTGGAGGTTTTTTCCCCATGTTACCACATACTTGATTCACCCATATGTGGTGGTACTTTGTACTTAGGGATATGATTCAGATCTTACTTTAGTTCAGTTCATTATCAATAGAAAGAGTTATTCCAGCCATCCATCTTCTCCATATGACTAGAAACATTTGTGCTCCTTGTGTGTGCTTCTCGTGTGTCTCTCACACTTCTACACACACCCAATAGTGGTATCAAAGCAGGTTCAACTCCTTCTCAAGTTTCAGTTTTTTGCATCATAGTGCGTGCACTTTTAATAGTGCAAATCCACTTCAGAGCATAGAACAATGATTTTCAACAGCCAAGAAACATTTCCACTAACTTCACTAGAGTTTTAACCCTATTTCAAAGCCATTCATGTAGCTAGAATCACCATCAGAGTGATGGATTGTGACTTAAAAATTTAGCACTCATTTCAGCTTTCGTTGAAGTAATTTATTTTGTCACATTCTTGTTCTTTAGTGAAATGGGGGCAGTAATGACTTGTTTGGAATGCTTCAAGTTGAACATAAGCTTGATGGGAGCAACTGTCAAATGTTATCTTATTGGATGAAACATGTTCTTTTTAAGAAACAACTATGGAACATAGTGACAAATGTAGATCGAAGACCTGGAAGCTCTTCTACTTCACAATTTACTATCACAGATGGAGCTTCTTCTTCTAGTACAGTGGTTACTCCTCCTCCACCAACACAAGAGCAACTTAGATGGGATGGGAAAGAGCTCAATCTCATGCATTTTTTGTGCTTTCTCCACAGATTCGGTCATGTTCTACATCAAGACAATCATGGGACAATCTTGATTCTTTGTATGTTGTGCATAATGAAGCACACGTTGCATACTTGAGGATGTATGTATGGCTGAAAATGAGTCTGTGAATGTGTATGTGACATGTATCAAGGACTTGAAAGAGAAATTGGCAAACATAGATGAGATTATTTTGGATGCATCACTCATCTCTACATTGTTAAAAGGATTATCATAATCTTTTCAAAGCTTTGCCACGACTCTATTTGGTTGCAAAAGGGAATCCAAATATGTATGCATTTGATGAGATCTTGTCTCTTCTTTTGCAAGAAAAAGGAATTCATTTTTTAGCTTTCGAGCATGTATGTTTCTCTATAAGTTCTATACCTTTTTTCTTTCCTAATTTCTATACCTTTTTTTTTTCCTAGAGAAAGGCAGTTTATTTTAGCTTTGAAGCATATATGTTTCTCTAGGAGGAGAATCTCTATCTATGTTTGTTTTCTTCTTTCTCAACACACAAACATGCAAAATCCAAAGAAAAATGGAATCTATGCACACTTTTGTATAGGATCGTGAGAAAGTGGCGACGTGGAAACTCAGTCATAATACATAAAAAGAGCACAAGATAATGGCAATCTTTAGAAAATAAGGGCAAGTGGTAGGGGATCCATAATGGAGGGCTACTATGTTCAAAACACACACATTCTCTCTCTCTCTATAATATATATATATATATATATATATATATATATATAATGGCATGTTTCATAAATTCTCCAAGTAGTTCTCCCAAAGCAATCCTTCGAAGAGACATTGGAGATCAATACCACAATGTTGCCCCTTGCCTCGATATCAATTAATTGTCTATTGAAGGAAAGGAGTCCTAAATGTGCAAAAGTGCATACATTTAGGACCTCAAAGAATGTTGTAATAATAATGAATATGAGAAGAACATCCCCTCTTCCAAGCCCTTCTCCTCAAAATTTTTATGTGTGTTTGCTCAAAGTTAACTTAAACTACATTGATATGAAGAAAGGACATAGGAGCTATATGATCTTTAGATACTTCTTAGGGGAAGCAAAAGAGATGGAGAATGCCCTAAACAGATAAAATAAATATCCTATGGGTGAGTGGAGAGAGTGTCATTTGGGCATGGGCATCCCTTATATGATATGCATGGATAGAAGGGAAGGAGAGCCACAAGAAAAATGAGTGACTCTTATTATTGTGCAGCAAGAAGAAATTTGAGGAATAACAAAAAAAGCCTGAGGATCAAAATCAGCGACACCTGCCCATCCTCTCAATCCTAAAAGCTAAAAGCTGGAAAAAGCCAAAAAGCATCTAGTTCCATACACTCTATTTGTTTTCCGTGCTTTATCATCTCGTGGCCTTAGTATTATACAATCCATACTCTGCGTTTATCGTATTTTCTATAGTTTTTTTTTCCGTGCTTTATCACCTCGTCGTTCGTGGCCTCAGTATTATACAATCCTTGCTCTGTCTCCATCACCGAAAGGCTGCTGTAGCCTCTGCATCGGTGAGAAGAAATTTGTGGGCAAGGAGATATACCAGGTGGAAGGCAGGACAGTGATTCCAATTGTTCCTTTTCTCTCGACGCTGCTGAGCCTCTGTAGTACTGTAGTCTCGCCATGGCTTCCGTCATTGTCAACGTTTCTGAATATGACGCTCTGGCCAAGGAGAAGCTTCCTAAGATGGTGTATGATTACTATGCATCTGGAGCGGAGGATCAGTACACTCTCCGCGACAATCGGCACGCCTTCGAGCGCATTTGGTATGTAACGGAAACCTCTTCTAGTTGATACTCAGGTGTATTATGATCAGATTGTTTTCTCATGTTCGACGAAGTGGAACATACGTTTTTGTTCGTTCCGCACTTGACAGTAGTCGTGTCACTGATCATCTTTCTGTCTTAAGTACCATATGTAATCGATCAATTCCCGTTCTCTTTTTTTTTTTTGTTGAGAATAGTTGTGGATATATTTGTCACTTTCCCTACGATGTTTTTCGTTTCTTCTCGAGAGAATGCGAATCACTTTCCTGTGATTTTGCAAAAGCAGTTTGCCATTGGTTTTTTTGGTCATCTGGACTCAGAACATTATGTTCTCGAGTATCGCATTGATTCTGCTATCATATTTTCTTTCATGTTGTTGTCGTAATCATTTAGACCATGAAGCACTTGATCATGGTCTTCGAAAATAATTTACATCGTACAAATCAATGTTATTGATAGCTAATCTTGTCGTACTGGAATAGGTTTCGTCCTCGAATTCTAATCGATGTTACTCAAGTGGATCTGACCACGACGGTGCTGGGATTCAAGATATCAATGCCTATTATGGTTGCACCCACTGCCATGCAGAGGATGGCGCACCCAGAAGGTATCATTTGCAAATATTCATACAGAGGAAAAGGCATGTCTCTGAACCTCATTTAATGAGTTTGGAATCTTAACTGTAGGTGAATTAGCGACAGCAAGGGCTGTGGCGTCGGCCAACACAATCATGGTAAGTTATTTTTCCATCTCATTCAATAAGGTGACGATCGGAAGAATGAGTGGTAATTTTTATTTTGGTCTTTCTACACAGACTCTTTCATCATGGGCAACGAGTAGTGTTGAAGAAGTGGCTTCAGTTGGTCCTGGGATCCGATTTTTTCAGCTTTATGTGAGTTGTGTTTTGATTGATGTGCCGAATTAAACTATGCTTGAACATATACTATATTCAAAGTTCACATGCTCGATATAGTGGCTCGAGATAATTATTGATGTGTTGATCTGAGACATTAGATGAGACATTGTTTTGGTATTTTTCCTTTTTGTCCTTTTGAAGTTTGTATGTGCTTGTGTATGAGGCTTGGATTGTTTTTATGACATTTGAACTGAAGAAGGCCTGATAAATGGCCTTAGTCCAGTGATTGGCGCACAAGTGCTGAACAAGTTTTCTTATCCGTTTTGCAGGTTTACAAGGATCGCAATGTTGTTGCTCAATTGGTCCGGAGAGCAGAAAGAGCAGGTTTTAAGGCAATTGCTCTGACTGTTGACACACCACGCTTGGGAAGAAGAGAAGCTGACATCAAGAATAGGTCGGTATTTTTGGAAATCAAACTAGCCCTTTGTGGTTTCTATGCTTTATTTAATCCTTTTGAAGCGTTGGTATTGCTGTTGTAGATTCGTTTTGCCTCCACATTTGACCCTTAAAAACTTTGAGGGTTTGGACTTGGGAAAAATGGATAAGGTATGTGTTTACTAATATGTCCATGTGCACAATGGCTGGTTACTCGGAATAATATGTGTCTGTACACTGCAGACAGCTGACTCTGGCCTGGCTTCTTATGTGGCTGGTCAAATTGACAGATCTCTCAGCTGGAAGGTCTGTAGTAGCTTTATGCCTGCATCAATTTGTAATGATGAACAAATTATCTCCCATGTTAAATTGTCTCTTGAATATGCAGGATGTGAAGTGGTTGCAGACAATCACAACGCTTCCAATTCTTGTGAAGGGTGTCTTAACAGCTGAAGATAGTAAGTATTTTGTTCATATTGTTGATGCTTTATTCTTCCTTGTGCCAGGGCACTGCAAGCTTATGTTTACCCATACACACTGAACAGTCATTCTTAATTAGCAGAAAGGGGCATCCTTAATTAGACGTATGGGTTGGGTCATGGCTAAATGTATTAGTTTGAGCTTTGGGTGTTCAAGCAGGTCAGGGAATCATTGTCATTGAGAGGGGTTCTATGTTTTTAGGTGTTGTCTCTCTGAAGATTCATGGTTTATGGTTTATGGTTTTTGGATTACCATAGTATATACTGGCATTACCTCCATGTTGCCTTACAGTTTCTTGTGTTGGTTTTCAGCCAGGTTAGCAATCCAGAATGGTGCTGCTGGAATCATAGTGTCTAACCATGGTGCCCGTCAGCTTGATTATGTTTCAGCTACAATTGATGCCTTGGAAGAGGTTTGTCTTCTCAGAGGGGAGGTTATGTCTTTGGAATTAGTGTTCACTAGGTAAACATCTGGTTAAGGTACAATTCTTTTGCAGGTGGTTACAGCTGCACAGGGAAGAGTTCCAGTATTCCTTGATGGAGGTGTCCGCAGGGGTACTGATGTATTGAAAGCCTTGGCGTTAGGAGCATCTGGAGTATTTGTAAGGAATTGGGCCCTAGCTGCAGATATGTATGTTATTTTTGGATTCTGATCCAGATCATGATTTGATGTTTATGCTGCAGATTGGGCGGCCTGTTGTGTTCTCCTTGGCCGTTGATGGTGAAGCAGGTGTGAAGAAGGTTCTTGATATGCTACGTGATGAGCTAGAGTTAGCAATGGCGTTGTCTGGGTGCAGATCATTGAAGGAGATAACTAGGGCACACGTCAAAACAGAGCGTGACATAATTCATTCTGCTGCAAGGCTGTAGCATGTCTGCAGTTGGGTGTTCTTCTTGAGGTAGTTCCCAGGAATATTAAAAGGTTTGACCTCTGTGTGGTGTCATGACCAGTTCATTGGAGCCCATGTATAAGGTTGACAGCTCTAAAGATTAAAATTGGACTTTACACCATGTGTCTGGCCTAGTTGGTGAGTTCACACACCACAGGATGTGTATGGAGTTCACTGAGTTGGTACCTGGTTTGGCATATGCAGCCTCATGAGATTACATGTTGTTGCTTTTGTATTTGTATGAGTATGCAATTGGTATCCCACTAATATCATTTTCTCCCAGAATTATTCTCATACTGATGGTGAATGAGAGCTTTTAAACAAGAAATTGTATTCAACAGTCAGTCAGATAGCTGAGTTCAAAGAGTTCATATAACTAAAGAAGTTTCACTTCATAGTTGACATGCCATTAGGCATATTTGCTAGAGCAGAGTTCTAGTCTCTCTATAGTTGCCTATCTATAGTATTTGAAAATGCTTATCTATAGTATAATGCAATACTCAATTAAGTTATTGCTATAGGTATTGAACTGCATGTTCTCCAGCAAATCAGTGAAATAGTATTATCACGTTCAAATCCTCTAGCTAACCACATGGCTTTGTCCTCTTACACTCATACTTAATTCTAAATGCCTGCAGGCTTGTGGATTGTGTTGGTTGGATGTCCTAGACCTCAGATAGGAAAAGCTTGAAACAAATCACTAGGTTCATCTTTAACTAGGGCCGCTCGAAGCTATCACAGCAGGAGTATGCACCACTGTGCCTGCATACATCCTGGTTATATTCAGTGATGGTGACTTCATCTGTTTTTTGACATCTGAGACATGTTTAACCGAGAATTAAGTAGAAGTATTGAAATGTTTGCAAGGGATGTGAAACTTGGTAGGGCTGGAATAGTTATGTTGTAGTAGTAGATACAACGTCAGAAGCATGCAATCACCCATATTGCAGCTTGTAGTCAGTTTCTTATTTCAGTACGAGGCACAGTTGTCAAGCAAACCAGTTATTATTTTTATGGTAGTCACCTATTTTGTGCCCAAATAAAAAGTCAACGAACCTATTGACTTATATTTAGTATGAAGAATTGTGTATTATGATGATTCATCGGCTACTACAATACTTAAACTATTTTCTTGAGTTCGAGGTTCCTAAACATTTTCATCTTACTGTGAAACAGAATATATTTATTTATCTGAATCTTGCCAGGGGCGGATGGCAGGAAATCTTATGTGCACCAAGCTTTTCAAACTGAGTCATATACTATGCACAGTCTCATTTGTTACCCCCAAGGTACCACAATGATCACTATAAGAAGATATTTCTATACCGAGTTGTAATTATGTGTGCCTAAGGGTTAGCTGTTAATTGCCAGACTAGCTGATGTGCACCAAAGAATTTCAAACATGAGGCATAATAAATCTTGTAAATTCTTTGGCTACCAGAAGTCACAACTGTAATATTGCAAGGAGAAAATAATATAGTTTCCTTTTAAATTAGCAATCCTGGTTGAATACATGGTTAGCAGAAGCAAATGTGATCACAGCAAGGAGAAAATAATATATGTTCCTCTTAAATAATCAATAATCATTGAATACAATGCACTGTTAAATACATACAGACTTCCCAGCAACATCTTAAAAGTTTGCATCAAGGGTACAAGAGTATTACATTACAGATGATGATTGACAGCAGAGTACTGGGCCATTATTAAGAAGTTCTTTTGGCACAAATACGGGGAATATCTTCGATCTGCAAGAGTTCTACATGAAACAGAACGTGGTGGAAATTGCTAGGGCTCTGAAAAATCCTGTCACTCTGAATGGTATTTATGGACCTAAACTGTTTAACTAATGAATTCACCAAGGCATTGTGTTGCATATCCTCCTATGCCTGTGATGTAAGCATCTAACAGTTGTAGAGTCCTTAGCACTTCTTGTACAGCTGATAGCCTTATTTTAGTAGTCACCGTCTATGTCTATGAAAACTTTATAGTTTTGCACATTGGTCCATCCCAATACAATGTGAATATAGGGGGTATCAGTCATTGACTTCAAGGGAGGTTGGTCTAACTACTTTATGTGTGGCCATTGGAAAGACGTTTGGAGGATACCTGTTGCCCTTCTCACAGGTTACCTCTTCCATGAAGAGATTGCAACCTTATTCTCGCAGCAGCATAAGAGTTCCCTTATTTTAAACCACTTCCATAACTCCTAAGATGTGAGGCCAGCTGTCTGGAATGGATTGGCCACTTCCCTTGCCCAGGCTCATTACTGCCTCCACACACACACACACACACACACACACACACACACACACACACACACACACACACACACACACACACACACACACACACACACACACGCCCTTCCCCCTCATATACACAACTGCACACCTCAGGTGCAGCTATCACCCACAATCAAATGTTCTTGTAACATTCAACCAGCTCACGCAGCAGAAAGAAGGAGAAGTAGGTGCAGAGAGCAAAAGTTAGAAAATGTAAGAGAATGGAGGGAAAAAGGAGACCTTGACTGAAGAAAAAGATGGAGATGGTGAAGAAGAACATGAAAACTTAAGGCTTTTTACAAATCAGTTTCAAAACAAGCCTATATCTATCCTACTATCTCTAAAAAGATTTACTAAATCTAACGAGGCAGTTAAAAAAGTGAAGGTAGGTACACCTCAACCTTGCCAAACAAGAAAACAGTCAAGAAACCATGTATCTCTTGCATCAAGCAAACTGTTGTATGCAGTGGTCGACAAGACCGCTCCCCAACAATGGCACCAATGTGTTATGCTGTAGATCCAGGATAGCTCTCGTGAATACACTAGCATTGAGACTAGTATGGGTTCGGGATGATTGTCATGAAGACTGTCCACCCATGCTTCTGACAAGCCAACAAGAAGGATGACACACATACATGCACACACATGGGTGAGCATCCATGCAAGCCTCTCTCACAAGTAAGAAGACTCAAGCTTTCCAAGAAACTCTAATTCCATTAGCAAGACTCAGAAAAATATGGCCATGTTCAAACTATTATGTCCATCCTAACTTAAAATTGGTCCTGCACTCCCATTCGAGCTTCAGTTTGAGATCTAAAATCTTCATAACACTTCTATCTAGAAGTGTAGGCAATCATAGCTGAGGTTCATGAAATCTTTTCCATTTACAAATGTGGAGCATTTTTATAGAAAGTTTTCTTTGGATATGCCCCACTCAGCTCTCTATGTAGTCAGAAACTTTTTCATGCTTCCTTCAGCTTGTTCCCTTTCTTGATTTCTTTGCAAAAACTCGTCTTCTCTCCCTTCTCCATGTTCATGCTGCATTTTATAAGTTTGTTCTTCAACAAATAAGTACTTATGTATGTATGTATGTATATATGCATGCATGCATGTATGTACATATGTATGTATGTATGTATGTATGTATGTATGTATGTATGCATGTATGTATGCATGTATGTGTGCATGCATGTGTATGTATGTATTCATGGGTGTGCATGTGCATGTAAGAATGCATGCATGCATGTGTATATGTGTACATAGATAAGGATGCATGCATGTGTGCATGTATGTATGCTTGCATGCAAACCTATTTATTCATGAATATGTATACATTTACACATAGATTATAATGACACAAATTAATGTAAAAAATAGCTTGGAATTGGAATTTCAATTCCAAAATATGATTAAAGGGATTATAAATATGCTTCCTGGATAGACCTTGCAAAGAACACAAAATGAAGACTTTGGACTTGGCTTGCAAAGAACACAAAAGGACACTTTGGACTTGGCAAAGCATTGGATTGGGCTATTGTGCAATAGTTTATTTCTATGTTGGATTGGACTATGGTCCAACTAGAATAAGGTACAAAAGTTGTGCAACACTAGGCTATTGTGCAATAGTTTTTTTCTATATTGGATTGGACTATGGTCCAACTAGACTAACATACAAAAGTTGTGCAATAGACATGTCTATTGTGCAAAAGTTGATTGCTATATTGGATTGAACTATGGTCCAACTAGACTAAGGTACAAAATGTTAGATATGCTCAATACTCCACCCTCAAGTGACCACAAATGATCCATGGTGCTCTAAGTTGTAAGGCCCCCATTATGAGGAGAAGCCATTGTGAGAGCTTGGACATTTGTGGAGCCCTAATTTCCAAGTTAGATGATGTCTATGTCTCACCGTTGATGGTAATAGATGATCTTTGTGAGCCTAGCCATTAGGTTAGGTAGGACATAAACTTTCGGACCACTGGGTTGCTATTCAAGGCGAAAATAAAGGCCTTGTGGCTCCATGCGCTTTCCCCATAGAATCTAATGGGGGAAGTGCAGAGGAGGGCTTGCTCCCTTCTGCAGGGTCCAAGGGCATATCCCCCCGGGCCTAGATGGTAGGACTTCTGGTTGTTGAGATATTGTCGGATTTTATATTTTGCTAACTATTTTGTATCTCCCACATGTTTATCTATATAGACTCCCCTTGTAAAACCTATATAAGCATGGCCCAGGTTGAGCTTTACATAACATTGCGTACTAGTAAGCCTTTAATCTAGAGTCTGTCTAGATCGCCATCTAAGCTCCACATTGGGAGTGTAGCACCATCAGTGTAACTGCATTACCCTTGGCAATCTGAGAATTTGAGTTCTCTATCTCTCAATCTATGTTTATCTTTGTATGCATTTTTCTTTCAACTCTGTCTATTGGTCTATTGCGTTGTGCTATTATGTTCTTACATGGTATTAGAGCTCAGGAGGATATAAGTGGTGAAAAAGAAAAAAACACAGAGGTTGCAGAGGTTTCAACAACAAAAGAGAGAAGATGTCAAGCGGTGCGTCATCATCTACGATTGGGAATCAAGGTGGTTCGTCAACAGGAGTAGGTGGAGCACAGATAGGAGCAACAATGATGCCAATCATCCCAACGTTCTAGATAGGACCACCAACCTTCACTGAAGATAAACTTGATGGTACGAAATACACCGTGTGGAAGTTTAAAATCACTTTTATCCTTGATTCATATGAGCTTTTGAAGATTGTTCTTGGGATTGATCATGAGCCCCAAGAAACACCTGATCCAAATACTCCTGTTCAAATGATTCCTCCTGATGTTGACCTTCTACATGCTTGGACATGTAGAAAATGCACTTTGTGCTCTAGTTACAAGTACAACTAATAGTGTTCTAACTCTCATTCAGCATACTACAGGGTCGTGTGAAGCATGGAACATATTGAGAAATCAATATGAAACTCGTAATCAAACATAGATTCAAAACTTGGAGAATCATCTACCAACAAAAAGGTTTGCTTATGGGGAGATTGGAGAGGTGTTTATCACTTGCCTAAAGAATCTAGGAGATCAAATGGCAGGAGCATGTGTACAAAAGTCAAGTGAGGATCTAGCTGGATGTTGTCTTCGAATCTGTCCACCAAAGTTTGATGGTTTGGTAACTGCTCTTAATACTCAAATTAGACCTTAACCACTAACGTTTGAAGAATTCAGTGTCTTACTCATGGAGGAGCTGCAACTCGAGGCAAGGAGTGGCGGTAGCAAAGGAGATGTTGCATTCACAACAAATGCTAAAGGAGGCAAAGTGGACTCTTCAAAAGATGGAGACAAAAAGAAGAATGGAAAAAAGAAGTTCAAACGAGAGTGTTCCCACTGCAAGAAGAAAAGTTACAGAATCCAAGACTGTTGCATCAAGAAGGTAGGTATGCCCCTCGACTTAAGATTCAGGAACGGATGATCCCTAGGTGTTGGACAATGGTGCATCTTGTCACATGACCAACAAAAAAGACCTTTACAGTTCCTTACAACCTCTAAAGGAACCCATCACAGTAAAGGTAGGCAACAATGCAAGATGTCCTGCGAAGGGCGAAGGTACAATTCCTTTCATTAACTCTCATGGAGACATCAGAAAGCTTTCGAATGCGTTGTATGTTCCACGAATCAAATGAAATCTACTTTCAATAGCTTTTATAACTGATCAAGGCCATCAAGTATCTTTTAGTAAGATAGGAGCTAAGATTATGGATAGTAAGCTATGGCACAAGTAAGCTATGGCATGAGAGATTTGACCATATTGAATATCTTGTACTAAAGGAGATGCATCGTAAGGGTATGGTTGCACAATTACCATCGATTGTAGAAATGAAAGAACCATATGAAGCTTGCATGATGGGCAGGCAACACAAGAAGCCGTTTACACAATAAAGCAAGAACACAACAAGCTATCCTCTAGAGTTGTTGCATGCTTACTTGTGTGAAAAAATGCCTACATAAACCTTGGGTGGATCTTCCTACTTCATGTTACTTATTGATGACTATAGAAGGAAGATGTGGGTGTACTTCCTTCATGATAAGGCTCAAGCTTTTGGTAATTTTAAACAATGGCTTCAACTTGTTTAAATCGAAACAGGGAAGAAGATGAAGAAATTTAGGACACATGAAGGTGGTGATTTCAAATCAAAAGAGTCTAAAGATTTCTGTAAGAGTAAAGGAATCAAGCATCAACTCATAGTGGCACATAGCTCTCAATAGAACGATGTTGCAGAATGTTGGAATTGAACCATCACCGAGATGGCAAGATGCATGTTGAAGGGAAAGGGTTTTTCTATGTCACTCTAGCACAATGGAAAGCACCAACATGAGGAGATCCATCTCATAATTGTCAATCTGCGTAGACATAAGGGAGATATGACGACCATGAGCAAATGAATTGCAGAAGTGAGTGAGTGAGAGGCACACAAGCATGCACACACATACACACACGTGCACAAAGGTAAGACAAAGAGTGGAACAATAGAATACTGTAGCATTTCCTCAATCACAATCTATCCTCAATCACAAGCTTCCGATCACTCAAGAATAGTGGAAGAGAGAAAAACACAACTTGCATAAGATAACGGAAAATTTGGTGTAGAAGAGTAGATAATATGTGACTCAGAGAAAGAGAAATTCTGATATTATAGATGTGAATCAATCGATACAATAGCTTTGGAAAATAGCTTTTTGATGAAGCCTCTACCTCCCGACCACCCCCAAGCTATCACAATCTCATTCATGCTCGCACTCTCAATCACAAGGTAATTCTCTCTAATTTTTGGCTTCCCTCTCTTTGATGTGCAAGTCTTCTTATAACAGAGTTGATCACTGCCCAAGGAAATATGGGATCCACCAAATTTAGAAAAAGTTGATTCTTTGCAGACTTTCACAAAAGCATGCGTTTGTAGTAGTCAAGCACTTTCTTTAGACATACTTATCCATAATAGAAGAAAAGCGACAAAACGACATATCCAAAGGAATTCATAATTGTTGCATGACAATATGTAAGCATCAAGATCACGGATTTGAATAGAAATAGAGAAGCTCGCTTTTTTTTTTAAGTGTTGAAAAACGGCACTTTTAGAAGCCCTGTAACTCTAAACTTATGAGGAATTATCTTAAGCACGTAAGAGACACTTTTATTCAATTTTTTGATATGCACAATAGTATTAGAGATGGCCTATGTCCAAATCTCCCTCCAAGCATCACTTTTGAGCCGGTTTAGGAATTCAAGGGAGAGAATAAAATCAAGGCATTTTCTTGTAGTGAACTAAATCTAGAGCTCTAAATGAGGTACTTAAAACATGATTCATAAACATTTCATAGAGACACTTTTATTTTCTTATGTATGCTCTACCTTTCCCTCATACAAGATTTTCTCTTAATTCTTTTATCTTCATGTTCAATTTTCAATGTGAATATATGATGCGAATAATCTAGAGAGTATAAAACTTATCATCCCAAAATTTTTCCTACATGCATAAAATGACCTAATTGTTCATTCTAAGCATTATCCCCACAATGTAATTCAAAAAGTTCATAATGAATTATTTCACTAGTGAAAGACCTGTTACAATTCTTCCCTCCTTTTAGGAACTCTATCCTTAGAGTTGGAAAGAAGGATAATGTGCCAAAAAATCCTCTAAGCTCATTCGAGTCAAATCTTCTAATGGATATGTGTGCCATTTCACCAAAATCTCTACTATAGATCTATTTCAAAGTAATCTTTCCCTCCTATCTAATCCTATTTCAGGTCGAAGCTCAAAAGAGTCATCATCTTTCAGCTTATGGTTGTCTTACAAAACATGAGCAACATTAGGTACATATCATTTAAGTAAGATTACATGAAATACAGGATGCACATTTAAATGTTTAGGTAATTCCAACAAATAAGCAAAAGATCCAATCTTTTTCAAAACTTTAAAAGGACCTGCATATTGAGGAGAAAGTCTATGATCTTTCCCTAGCAACAAGCTAGTTCGGTGAGGATTGACTTTAAGAAATACCATGTCATCTGTTTGAAATTCAAGTGGTCTTCTCTTGAAATCATAGAATTTCTTTTGTCTTTTCTGAGCTTCTTTTATGTTTTGCTTAATTTTTCCAAGTTCTTCATCCATCTTCTCAAGAATTTCTTTAGATAATTCTACTTTATTTGGAAAACCCAAAAACGAAGGTGGAGTCAGACAATTATAACCATACATAGCCTCAAATAGAGTAATTTTTATAGATGCATACCATGCACTATTGTATGCAAACTCAGCTAAGGACAAATACTCACTCTAATTATCCTACTTTTCATCCACATTCATACACAACATATCTTCAAATCGGTTTCCCCATAAGTTTGTGGATGGAAAGTTCTAGTCATACAAAGATGAGGACCAATTAATTCAAATGTTGCTCTCCAAAAATTTGATGCGAATCTAGAGTCTCTATCAAAAGTTATGCTTTTAGGTATTCCATGCAATCAGAAAATTTCTTTTACAAATAGTTTTGCAGTATCTGTCTTTTTTCATAGGGAAGAAATGTGCCATCTTGGTAAATCAATCAACTACCACAAATATGGTATCATGTTTACTACTGGTCATAGGTAATTTAGTGATAAAATCCATAGAGATAGAGTCCCACTTATGATTTGGAAATCCAAAGGTTGAAGCATTCCAGACATTCTCTTAAACTCAAATTTCACATGTTGGCACTTTAATCATTCACTAACATATTTTGTTATATCCTGCTTCATACATGGCCACATAGGTCCTTGAATATCTTGGATATACAGAAGGTGCATCATGACAATCATGCAATATTTTAACTTTAAGTGGAGACTCAGAAGATATGCCACTACTAGAAATAGGGGGACGTAGCAATGCCCCCCATTGAAAAAGAAAATGGGTTTCATCGCTTTTGTGACGAAAGCATCGCATAAGCGACAAAACTATTTTTTATTAAAAAAAAAGAAGTCTCATCATATAAGCAATGCTGACCATCGCTTATGTGACGCTAATTTGGAACGGCACAAAAGCGTCACTATCTAGTGATGCTCCTACCGAAGTTGGAAAACCGATTGCGACACCCGAGCATCGCATAAGCAACATGTTGAGGTTTCAGAGCATCGCATAAGCGAAGCTATGGAATGTTAAAAAAAAATCGATTTCTCTCGGCACAAATCACGCGAGAGAGAGAGAGCACGCACACACATAAGCTCCAAGCGATGGTCAGAGAGAGGCAAAGGTATGCTCACACACAAATACACACACGGATTTATACACACATATACACACACATAGACACACATAGACACACATATACACACATAGACACATACACATATACACATATACACATAGACACACACACATACACACATAGACACACACACACACATACACACATAGACACACACACACATACACACATAGACACATACACACGTATACACACACATACACAGATTTACACACACATACACATGCATAGACACACATATATACACATCTAGACACATATACACACACATACACACACATTTACACACACTCATATACACATAGACACACACACATAAACACATAGACACACACACACACACATACACACAAATTTACACACACACACACACATACACATGCATACACACACGCATATATACACACATAGACACACACGCATATATACACACATAGACACACACACACACACACACATAGACACACACACATACACACACACACATACACACACATATACACACACATACACACAGATTTACACACACACATACACATGCATACACACACATATATACACACATAGACACACACATACACACATAGACACACACACACACACATACACACACACACTTACACACACACAAACACACATCCACACACATTTCCACACACTCATACACGTGCACACACACACATATATACACATACACACGTATATGCACAGATAGACACACAAATACACACATAGATACACACACATACACACATAGACACATACACACACATACACACATACACACATACACACACATACACATGCATACACACACATATATACACATACACACATATATACAGACATAGACACACACATACACACATACACACATACATACATAGACACACACACACATACACACATACACACATACACACACATACACACACATACACACACATACACACACATACACACACATACATACACACATATACACACAGATTTACACACACAAACACACATACACATGCATACAAACACACATATATGCACACATAGACACACACATACACACATAGACTCACACACATACACACATAGACACACACCCACACATACACACACACATAGACACATACACACTTACACACACACACACACACATACACACATTCACACACATTTACACACACACATACACATGCATATAGACACATATATATAGATGCACATGTATATACACACATAGACACACACATACACACATAGACAAACTTATACACACATAGACCTACACACACATAGACACACATACACACATACACATACATACACACACACATAGACACATACACACACATATATGCATACACACACACATCGGGACACATACACACACATACGCATACATGCATACATAATGCATATGCATATGCATATGCATACATACATACTTACATGCATACACACACATACACACATGCATACATATGCATACATAATGCACATGCATATGCATACATACATGCTTACATGCATACACACACATACACACACACATACACACACATACACACATACACACATACACACATATACACACATAGACACATATACACACATACACACACACACACATATACACACAAATTTACACACACGCATACACATGCATATAGTCACATATATACACACATAAACACACACATACACACATAGAAACACACACATACACACATACACACACACACATACACACACATAGACACATACACACTTACACACACATACACACATATACACACACACACATATACACACATAGACACATACACACTTACACACACACATTCATACACACATCCACATACATTTACACACACACATACACATGCATATAGACACATATATACAGATACACACGTATATACACACATAGACACACACATACACACATAGACACACATAGATACACACACACATACACACACACATACACACACACATACACACATACACACACACATACACACACATGGACACATACACACACATATATGCATACACACACACATAGAGACATACACACACATATATGCATGCACACACATAGAGACACATACACATACACATACATGCATATAGAATGCACATGCATATGCATACATACATACTTACATGCATACCCACATACACACACATACACACACATGCATACATAATACACATGCATACATATGCATACATAATACACATGCATATGCATACGTACATGCTTACATGCATATGCATACATACACACACATACACACACACATACACACACATACACACATAGACACATACACACACATACACACACACATATATATACATACAAATTTACACACACACACATACTTATGCATACACACACACATATATACACACATAAACACACACATACACACATGGACACACACACATAGACACACACACATATACACACACACATACACACATACACACATACAAACTTACACACACACACATACACACACATATACACACACACATAGACACGTACACACTTAGACACACATATACACACATCCACACACATTTATACACATACACATGCATATAAACACATATATATAGATACACACGTATATACATGCATAGACACATACATACACACATACACACACACATACACACACACATGGACACATACACATAGATATATGCATACACACACGCACATAGAGACATACACACACATATATGCATACACACACATAGAGACACATACACACACACAATACACATACATGCATACATAATGTATATGCATATGCCTTGCACACCTGGTTTTCATGCCCTTTCTGCACAGAGCCAGGGGGCTGAAAAACATACACTTCTTCATTCAAGTTAACATTCAGAAATGTTGTTTGAATGTCCAACTGATGTACATTCCAACCATGATGAGGTGCAAGTGCACAGATGCTACGAACAGTAGTCATTCGGCAAGTAGGTGAAAAGGTCTCATCAAAATCAATGCCTCTTTCCTATGCGTAACCCTTTGCAACAAACCTAGCCTTATACCTGTCAGCTATTCCATCAAGCTTACGCTTGATCTTGTATACCCATTTAGTGCCAATGGCCTTCTTTCTAGGAGGCAAGTCACATATAGACCAAGTACCATTCTTCATTATAGCATCATATTCAGATTGCATAGCAGCCATCAAATTTTTTGAATTTTGTGCTTCATTAAACAAAATAGGCTCATTCTCAGGACAGAGACTAGACAGCCATAGCATAGCAACCTGATGCAAAAGTGGCAATATGAGAGCCTGATCGAGTATGATATGACAGAGGTGCATCTAATTTATTGTCACGCAAAGTCTACACCAGCCATTTTGGCATAGTTTTTGCCTCCTCAATATCAGCTCTCTCATCAACAAGTGCATCATGTAAATCTACATTAGAAATGGAATGATCTGCATCATCACATGAAACTTGCAAAGGCTGAGAAGTTGCCTCATTAGGACCAGCACTAGACTGTCCACCTGTAAAAAGAGGCAACAAAGTATCATACATGTCTTTGGAGCTAACAGATGTCTCCTTAGTACATGAAAGCAATGGCTGAATAACATCTTCCACAAAAGCAACATCACGGCTAACCAGAATGCATTTAGTCTGTGGATGATACAGATGATAGCCTTTACTTTTGGAACTGTACCGAACAAAAATACATTTTACTACTTTATCATCCAATTTCTGTGATGTTGTTCCGACACTAATGCATATGTCAAACAATGAAAAACACGTAGATGAGCAATAGATGGCTTGCAACCATGCCAAGCCTCATATGGAGTGATAGACTACAGCACTTTAGTGGGACACGTGTTAAGTACATATGTTGCATACATAATAGCCTCAAGCCAGAAACTATGTGGTAAAGCTTGATTCTTGACCATACACCTCGCCATCTCCATGAGTGACGTGTTCTTCCATTCAGCAACTCCAATTTGAGGTGTGTATGACACTGTACACTGATGTTTTATCCCACGTTCAACTAGAAATGCATTAAAGTCAAAAGACATATATTTCCCCCCTTCGATCAGAACGGAGGTGTATACGGCACTGTACACTGATGTTTTATCCCACGTTCAACCAAAAATGCATTAAAGTCAGAAGACATATATTTCCCCCCTTCGATCAGAATGGAGGGTGCCCATTTTAGATGCTGATAGATTTTCAGCCAAAACCAAAAACTATTTGAAGCACATAAAAAATTCGGACTTTTCTTTGAGTGGATATACCCATGCATGCCTGGAAAAATAATCAATGTAAGTTGCGAAGTAAACATAGTTTCCAAAAGAAGTCGGCATAAGACCACAGGCATCACTATGTACAAGCTACAATTTCTGAGTATCCCGAACTAAACCATCTTTTGGAAAGGAGGAACACTGCATTTTTCCCAAAATACAGCCTTCACAAACATGTTTTCCGAGTGCCTCAAGCTTGGGCAAAGAGGACACCATTTCAGATTTCTGCAAGCGTAGAAAACTAGCAAAATTCAGATGACCAAAGCATGCATGCCAACGCTTTGCATCTGACATAGCCTGAGAATCATGTACTGACATGCCAAATCATTCACAGATCTTTCATAGTCTATGAGCTTATACAACCCATGACATAAAATGCCAGAAGCAATAATCATGTCGCAATTTGATAGATCATGAACTGTACATCTGTCATCAACAAATTTCACAACCAAGCCAATCTTGGCTAATGTGTAAACTGATAACAGATTCTTCTTGATCCTTGGCACAAATAAAGCATCTGACAAAGTGAAAGAACTACCATCAGTAGTAGTCAAAATGATCTTATCAACTCCCATGGTAGGATAGGAGGAGTTATTGGCGCATGTGATAGTATTCCCTGTAGGGGCAGGCTTGAGTGAAGAGAAGAAACCGCGCTGCAAGGTAATATGTTTGGTCGCCCCACTATCAAAGTACCAAAGATCTGAGTCTACTGGAGACATGCACTACTCATGAGAAGATGGGTCAAGACTACAAACAATAGTAAGTGCCCATTCTTCATTTTGCACAAGATTAGCAAACTCTATTTTTGGTGTAGAGGCCTCTACAACAACCATTCCGACCTCTTTCTTCTTTGCCTCTTTAGCAACCAATTTTGGATAGCTTTAATAACATGATCATTTGATTTACAGTATTTGCAAAACAATTTCTACGTTTCTGATTTCTTCTCATCTTTGTCTTCCTTCTTCAAATGTGCAGCATACCTTAAATTTTTCCAAGTCTTTTGCTCTTGATCTCAGTAGCTAGGACATACCTTAGTCTTCAAATGTATGGTTGAAAATCCAAAACCAATGGAAATTTTGGCAGACTCTCCTCTATAAATTGAGCATATACTCAATAATCCTAAATCATGAAACTATAAATAATATCATGTAAGACCACATAAGTTGCATAATATCCAGTTGAGCTCACTTAATCTAACCCAATTAACCAAAGAAACCAACTAGCATTATTGAGCACCACACAAAATTTTCTTGACACCATGCACCTTATCCAATTGACTAAGATAAAGACCATTCTAGAGTAACACTTTGTGTGATCTGCATGTGCAAACACCCAAGATCCTAAATCTTGGGTTATAGAGTGGTAGTTGTGTGTCTTTATGACCATGGGCATGAAAGTGGTTTTATGACCATGGGCATGAAAGTGGTTTTATGAGCATGGTCATGAAAGTGATAATACCATAACTATTAGATGTATAATCTCGCTAGCAAAAAAAAGTGAGACAAAATAAGACCCTTTATCTTGGTATTAGGTCAGCGAAGTAAAGAGGAAACCAATGGAATTCTTGTAGAAAGCCCAATTTAGGCTAAAGAAGGATCAAGAGAGAGTGATAATAGTTTTTTTTTTTAACAAAAAGAAAAATAAAGGTAAATTAATGAGGGATATTACATAGAGTGCAAGAGGAAAGACCCCATAGAGAATCCAAGAGGCAAATTACAAAAGTAGGGGTGAAAAAATAGTCGTGGAAAAACAACAACCATAGGGGCTATAGAAAACATATCAGGGGGAAAGATTATAAGAAGCCAAACAAGAGCACCATATTAAATCTCTTTATGGAGTACATAGAAAATTTATAATCTCTCCATTTATTGGTATTTATTTATTTAAGAGTTTTAGACAACCGAGAGCCTTTAGGGAGAGCATTTCTACTAGAGTTTGAGAGTCTGCAGAAGCACGCCAATAGCACAAGGAAGAAGCAAAAACTTGGAGCACAACACAAAATACTGAATGTATTACCAAGTGACTATACAAAAATAAGTGACCTATTAGGGTTATAAGCATATATATAAGTTAGGGAAAAAAAATATCCTAAAGAGGGAAAAAAGTGCCCAAGTATTCCTAAGTGTGTTCAAACACATCACTACCGAAAGTCATAGCGACCAATCTAGTTAGTCAGAAAAAGCATGTAAATATGGCAGTAGTGATCCCCCCTTGGGATAAAACAATCCAAGTAGTCAGGTATCACTTAAGTAGCAAACGATGTGCTTAACCACATACCGATTCTTGACACCTGGGCAATGCCTAAACTTGCTTGTTTGAGAGATAGCAAACTGAATATGAGGCCGAGTTATGCATAAATAAATCAACCATCTAATAGCCTGCTGATAGAGAAAAACATCAAGTGCATCTCCAGCATCATGAAGACTCAACCCTAAACTTGTTTCCATAGGAGTGGTAATAGGTTTGGAGTCTTCAAGGCCAAAATGCTGCAATAATATGTCAATATATTTTGTTGACACAAAGCTATTCTACCATCAACTTGCATGAACAAAATGCCAAATAATGATGCAAATGCCCCAACTTTGACATCTCAAATGAGGCATGCAAATATCAGCAATATGCTTCTCATTAGGACCAACGAGTAGCATGTCATCAACATAGAAAACAATGATCAAAAGCACATCATTTGCATGCTTAACATATAAGGTGCTCTCAGTTGGACTGCTCTCAAAACCATGTGCAATCAAGTAGGCATGTATCTTTTCATACCAAGCACGTGGTGCTTGTTTCAAACCATACAATGTCTTTTTCAACCTGCACACTTTGTTTTCATGCCCTTTCTACACAAAACCACGGGGCTGAAATACATACACTTCTTCATGTAAGTCACCATTCAGAAATGTAGTTTTATTGTCCAACTGATGTACATTCCAACCATGATGAGTTGTAAGTGCACAGATGCTACGAATGGTGGTCATTGGGAAAGTGGGTGCAAAGGTCTCAACAAAATCAATGCCTCTCTCGTGAGCATAACCTTTTGCAAAACACTAGCTTTATACCTGTCAACTTCCATCAAGTTTATGTTTCATCTTGTATACACATTTAGTGCCAATGGCATTTTTGCTAGGAGGCAAATCACATAAAGACCAGATACCATTCTTCATAATAGCATCATATTCAGATTGCATAGCAGCCATCCATTTTTTTTGTGCTTCATCAAAAGAAATAGGTTCTTTTTCATCACAAAGATTAGAGGCAGCCATAGCATAGCAATATAATGCAGAAGAGGCACTATGAGAGCATGAATGAGTATGATAAGATAGAGGTGCATCTAATTTTCTATCACGCAAAGTTTGATCCAGCCATTTTGGCATAGTTTTTGCATCCTCTATATCAGCCCTCTCATCAACAAGTGCATCGTGTAAATCTACATAAAAAAATGGAATGATCTACACCATCATGCAGAACCTGTAAATGATGAGAAATTTCCTCATATTGCAGTAGGAACAAGAATTTGAAGATTTTCATCTTCAATGCCATGTGCATCACCTTCAATAAATATATTTGGAGGTGTAGTAGGTCATTTTTCAACACCGTGCACAATATTCCATAGTTCTTTTGCGACCAATACATGATGCATCATATATGTCAAAAATGGGTAATTGGTACCATCTAACTTGATAGCCAACGTACGGAATACATCATTGCCACTTACTAAAATAACCTAAGGCACAAAAATGAATGTATCTTGAAAAGTTGAACAGAACTATCCTCTCAAGTTCTACTAAATCTGTAGCAAACTTCAAGGCGCTTGTACTGGTAAATGGAAACCTATATATATCTTTGTCACAAAAGGACAAAATTGCCTACATAGGTGTTGTGATAGTGCACTTGGAGGTTGAAATGAGCTCAGATCCAAATTTTAACACCACATAGTGAAGCTGTTTTGAACTCCTTATCGCCTTGAGTATGCTCACCAATTTTCATGCAATTCTAAGACTATGACTGGAGGGGTGTCTACGATGCCTTAGATGAAGGAACAACCTGCTCTAATACCAATTATTGGAGTTTGAAGTCTACAAAAGCATGCAAACAACACAAGAAGAAGAAACTTGGAGCACAAAAAAACAATACTGAATGTATTACCAAGTGAATGCACAAAGATAAGTGACTCGTTAGGGTTATAGGCATATATACAAACTGGGGGAAAAGAAACTTCTAAAGAGAAAAAAAAGTACCTCAGTGTTCCTAAATGTGTCCACACACATCACTATCAAAATATATCAACAATTTTTTATGGAGAGAATAATCTTTATTCTGATGTCCTTCAAAGCCACTTTGAGGGAGAACAAAAATTCTCTCCTTCCACTCTTGGATAAATTTATATTCTTAATGAGCCAAATGTTCCATAAAATGAGACTTCTCTAAAGATTCTTGAGCACAAGATCCATCCTATTGCATCCTTCAAGGAATATTTAATGATAACCTAAAGATTGAATCTTGACACTTCAATAGTATGTCTAAGAAGAGCCCAAATCTCTTGGCATAAATACATTTCATGAAGAGGTGGGCCAAGTCCTCCTCACTGCCACATCCTTCAAGGATGTAGCAGAATCCTCTCAACAAGCCATCATAAAATCTACTAGAGAGAAGAAGAAGCTAGAAAGGTATGGCTATGATACATAACTAAAAACTCTATCTATTTAGCACAAGACTTACATTATGAGGAGCCCTCATCTTCTGAGGAGGAAAAAAGGAAACCAAAATGGATGAATGTTATGGAAGAAGAAATTGAAGCCTTTCATGAGAATCACACATGGGAATCGGTGCCCAAGGCTCTAACCATGAAGATTATTGGATCTAGATGGATATACAAAGTGAAGAAGACGTTCTCACTTGTGGCAAAGATTACAACAATCAAAGTGCTTATGAGCATTGCAGCTGCTTAGAATTGGAAGCTCTGTAAATGGATGTGAAGAATGTATTTATGAGTGGATGGATACCCAAAGAGGTATATATGGCTCAACCTCATAGGTTTGAAGATTCACATTTTCCTAAAAATGTATGCAAGTTAAGGAAAACCCTATATGATCTAAACCAAGATCCGAGAGCTTAGACTCATAGACTTGTCACCTATTGATAGGATAAGGGCTTCATGGTCAACAAAGCAGAGATGGAAAAGGATATGTATCTCACTCAAAGAAAATAGATAAAATATTTGCCAACCAAGTTTAAGATGGAGAATGCTAAGGTTGTAGGTACGCCCATGGAGATGAACTTGAAGCTAAGTTCTCACAAAGGAGAGCCAATTTCAAATCTTAATGGGTAGTTTGAATTATGCCACATTGACTAGAGTAGATGTTTGATATAGTGTAAGTATTATAAGCTGATTTGTGCATACTCCTAGGAAATCACACAAGGAAGTAGGTAAGAGAATACTCAAGTATTTGAAGGGAACTATAAATGAAGGTCTATATTATCCATATACATCTGATAAAGACATAAAACTATTCTCTAATGTAGATTCGTAGGTTCTAAAGATGAGAGGAGAAGTACTTCATGTTATCTTGCTTTGCTAGGTACAAAGATAATTTCATGGTCATTTAAGAAGCAACCCATTGTTGCTCTTTCATCAACAAAAACTGCATATAGAGGATTAGCCAATACAACTCAAGAAGCCATGTGGATCAAGACCATGTACTAAGATTTAGGTATCATATCTTCTACTCCTCAAAGTTTTGGAGCTAACATAAGCTCACTTCGTCTTGCAAACAATC